>VXAX01005976.1:624815-710257 GCA_013399835.1 Leptocoma aspasia
AGAAGAAGAAGAAGAAGAAGAAGAAGAGGAAGAAGAAGAAGAGGAGGAGGAGGAGGAGGAACAAAACCCAAGAGAAGCAAGTGATGCCCAACACAATTGTTCACCACCAGCCCTTCCCCCAGCAGTGATTGCCCCCTCCTGGTCAAGCCCTCTGGATTAAATATTGGGAATGATGTTCTATGGACTGGAATATTCCCTTGGCCAATTCACCCAGCTGTCCTGGCCATGCTCCCTCCCAGAACATGGAAAACCAAAAAGTCCTTGATGTAGACTAAGCATGACTTCATAACAACTAAAACATCAGTGTGCTATCAACATTATTCCTGTACTGAATCCAAAACACAGCCCTGTGCCAGCTACTGGGAAGAAATTTATCTCTATCCCAGCCAAAATCAGGACAATGTCCCACGGAGCCTCTTTCATGGCCTGCTCTGTCTCCCAGAAATGGTCTCACTTGTCATAAGAAACTCACTGTTCTCACTTTCGCTTTGTCATCATCTGGCTAAAAATTATGAGTAATATTTTATACAGATGCATTCTGTCTGTCTGCATTTTGTGAAAATGAGGCAATCTGAATCTGATTCCTTCCCCTCTGCAATTTTCTCATGGGATTCATCAAATCCTATTGTGTTCTCGCTGAAGACACTTCTCTTTTAAACACTGTGAAGCAATGCCAAAAAGGTGACAGTCAGGAGAAGATCAGAGAGACCAACACCCACAGGTTTGGTAACTGTCTGTAGAGAGGAAAAAATGAACTAAGGAAGTTTCAAGATATGAAATACACACTTTATTTATTAAAAAAATTATGATGAAGTGTGTATCTGTGATACACACACTTTAATCAGAGAGATGTTGCTACTTGCACCAAAACCCTCCCAATGATTTATAGAGAATCCCAGAGTCACAGAATTGTTTGGGTGGGAAGGGACACAAAGATCATCTCATTCCAACCCCTGCCATGGGCAGGGACACCTTCCACTGTCCCAGGGTGCTCCAAGCCCTGTCCAGCCTGGCCTTGGACACTTCCAGGGATTCAGGGGCAGCCACAGCTTCTCTGGGCACCCTGTGCCAGGGCCTCACCACCCTCACAGGGAAGAATTTCTTCCATAGATGTAACCTAAAGTTCCCCTCTTTCAGTTTCCAAGCAGCATTTAATTACTTTCCTTAATAAAATCACTCCTATTATATGGTAACAATGAAGAAAAACCTACCTTCCTTTTTGAATTTGTGATTGGATTTTGCTGTTGAGAGGTTTTTATGGCAAGGATTTCCAAAGCCATTTAACCACCAAATCTATTGTACTCTGAAGTTGCAGTTGTTTTTTTCCAGTGTGATCTTGATGTGCTCAATGCAAGCAGCTCAGATACTGAGTTCTACATATTTACTTTGGTCACTCTTCTAGACTTACTTACCCTCTTCTTTTCTCACCCTTTTTACCCTAAAGCCCTTCAAAAGGCCCCGTGACTCAAATAATTACTTTCACTAAACCATTAATGCACATGACACCGGATCATGTGTCTGTATTAGACTAAATTAAAGCTTTTGGCATCAAGCCCCTGCCCAAAAAAATTCCCTGTATCTGCATCTTGTTACAGGCTGCATCCCATCCAAATGCCAGGCTCAGCTCACAATTTCACAATCCTTTTGAGCAAACACAATGGAATATGGTTATTTTGCAGAATTTTGCTATAAATCTGGAGGACAAAAATGCCCTTTGGAAGTTTTACCGGTCATTGAAACTTACAGGGCTGCTCACCCACAGGAACAAACCAAAAATTGTTTATCCAGAACTGTTCTGTTGAATCCATCATATTTTTTTGCACATTGTTGGGTTTCACCATAAAAAATAACTCTATTTTTTTAAATCAAAGAACTGTTAAAGCAATTGAAAGACATGGAACTAAAGATAAAGGTGATCTAAACCAAAAGAGAAATCCCAATTTTTACTACTTCACAGTTATTTAAAACAGGTTAATTTAAAACCTGAATAGATTAAAATGTCCTTCTGCAAATGATTTAAATCCCTGGTGGGGCAAAGATAACCCAGCTGGATTTCTTATTTTTTGTGTTCAAGGGGTCTTTGCTCAGTATCTTGCAGGAAATTGGATGGTTAATGAGGTCAGACCAATATATTTGTTGGTCAGAAGCAGTCATGTTGTCAAAGCATTATTTGGGAACTCAGAAATTCTCAACATTTAGTCTTATTCTGTCCCAACAGGAATGATATTTAGAGGAGATTTGTTGAAGTAACTAGGTGTCCCACAGGTGCAGATTTTTATTCACATTACACATTAGTTGGGCCGTGGTTGGCTTTTACTGCAAACCTCAGCTTTGGGCTTGCAGGTTCAAATGGGATTTCAGAGCCAGGCTTGTTCCAAAGGCTCTTGGGCTAGAAATTGTGGGGTTTTTTGGTGGTCCCCACACGGCTGGGAACCTAGCCCCTGGGCCCTTTGGAGGCAGTTCCCTTGTGAGTTCTGTGCCAGGGATGAAAAACGAGCAGGACTCTCTGTTTCTTGGTCTTCAGGCTGTTGTTTATTNAACGAGCAGTGAAGGACAACATGGAAATGGCAATGGAAGCCCATCTCACACAGAATCATGGAATATCCTGAGCTCCACAAGGATAGTCAAGTCCAACTCCTGCACTGGGCAGCCCCAGGAATCCAGGAGGATGGAGAGATGATTTTTCTCAGAAAGGAGAAAAGGATATTCATTATTCAGGAGGACAATGTTTACTTTCAGGATACTTCACATTACGGGCAAATCTAATCCGATTATCAGTCTGAAGTCTTGCATTTAATCATCCAGAGCATTGAAATTGTTTAACTGGAGTTTAGGATGATCACAGAAAGAAGGACTGGAACAGATGAGCTGAGGCAGCAGGAACATCTCCAGCCTCAGAGGTTTCTCAGAGCAGGCAGGATGAGTTTACACAAAGTTGTGTTTGTCCTGAAGCAGGAGGGTGGACAAATTGACCTTCTAAGGTCCCCTCAAGCCCTCTCAACTCCAGTTTAATCTTTTCTGTACATAAAATAGGAATGGATTAATTCAAATGCACTAATGACAGGGTCTTAAGTGGGAGCTGAGAACCATAGGTCTGCCAGGATTTTTGCAAGGCTGCTTTCTTTTCCTGCCCAGCATTCTGGGCTGAAAGGATTTATTTAGGCTATTAAACAAGAAGCTCTTTGCATGTTCCATAGCTTGATGGCAAATTTAATTTCCTGAAGTTTGTAGAAACATGAACTGAGATTAAGGACCAGCCAGAAGCACATCTTCTTCCTCTACCCTAAAGATTATGGGGCAACATGAGGAAAAGGCAGATGAACCAAAAAGAGCCTGGTCACAGTGAGAATAAATAATTTAGCCACCTTCCAGCATTTGATTCTCTCCGTGCTTGAAGAAAAATTTTATTAATTCTGATATAATGTAATTTTCCTTTCAGGGTCACATTTACAAACCCCAGAGAGCTGGTTTCAGCTGCAGCACACATTTGCTCTGCCTGGGTCAGTCTCTTTTCCAATTATCACCCTCTAGATCCCTTTGCAAACAAAATCAGTGCATGCAACTGGCTGTGAGACTTTTGGGAACAACAAACAGAATGAGGTCTTGATGGAAAGGTCAGTCCTGATCCATACCTGACATCTCTCTCACTGTGTTCTGGAGCTGCTCTGAAGGGTTTCAAACTAAGACAGACCTGTGTGTGAAGTCTGACCCTTTATTTTGAGTGATATGGGATGATGGGTACAGAAAGGGGAAGGAATTAAAATCTCAGCTATTTTTAAATTTATTTGCAAACAGAAAGGCTGAATTTGTATTATTCTTTTTTAAGAATGAATCTCACCAGATTGACAGAAATAAATTTAAATATATTTAATTCCACGTAGGTCTAGGCCTTTTTTTCCCTATTGCTGGTATCCAGACATACTTCCTGGGAACCTGAGAGCTTTTAGTAGGATATTCCCTCATCCTTGGAAGGGTTCAAGGCCAGGTTGGACAGAGTTTGGAGCAACCTGGTTGAGTGGAAGGTGTCCCTGCCCATGGCAGGGGGTTGGAACAAGATGATCCTTAAGGTCCCTTCCAACCCAAACCATTCTGTGCTTCCATATTTGGAGGGGAAGAAGAAAAAAAAAAGAGAAAAAAAATCCAGATATTAAATAGATTAAAGATGCCTGAGGAACAAAAAGATCACTTTCCCTGAGAAAGCATCTCTGACAATTTTACTTCAAGTGCAACAAATATCTTAAGCCAGTGAAGAACTGTTGTTGTTTTCAGAACTCCCTTGTGTCTTCCTTATGATAACTCATATTTTTCTGCTTGAAAGACAACACAAGGACAATAAAATACATATGATTCTTGCTCACCAGAATAAGTCAGTGAAAATTTTGGGGGTGATCTATGGTTTTTTTCAAGAGTGAGATGTCTACACAGGAAATATGAAATGAGGCATGAAGATAAACAATAATTTTTAATAACAGACCCAGTCACTGCTTAATGGAACATACCATTGAAAACAAACAAAATTATAGGGTGGAAAGTTTGTAGTTGAGGATCCAAGCCCAGTGATATGAATTTTCATTATTCTGGATTTTTTTTTTCTTTCAACATCAAAGGATTGAGCACTGATAAAGTATTTCATGGAGACAACATAATCAGATGGAGGGTTTTGATGAGTTTTATCTCCATTCCCTTTAGCCAGCTCTTTTGATTGCAATCTGAGGAGTTGTGGACCTGAGCAACTCTGCTCCAGGTGTGTCATGATCTTACACAAGACAGGCAAAGTCACAGAATCCCAGAAAGGTTTGGGTTGGAAGGGACATCAAAAATCACCCAGTTCCACCCTGCTGCCATGGCAGGGACACCTTCCGCTAGTCCAGGTGGCTCCAAGCCCCATCCAGCCTGGCCTTGGACACTTCCAGGGATCCAGAGGCAGCCACAGCTTCTCTGGGCACCCAGTGCCAGGGCCTCCCCACCCTCACAGGGAACAATTCCTTCCCAATATCCCATCCATCCCTGCCCTCTGGCAGTGGGAAGCCATTCCTCCTTGTTCTGTCCCTCCATCCCTTGTCCCCAGTCCCTCTCCAGCTCTCCTGGAGCCCCTTCAGGCCCTGCAAAGGGCTCTGAGCTCTCCCTGGAACCTTCTAGGGGTAAGCACCCCCAGCTCTCCCAGCCTGGCTCCAGAGCAGAGGGGCTCCAGCCCTTGGAGCATCTCCGTGGCCTCCTCTGGACTCTCTCCAGGAGCTCCACATCCCTCTGATGTTGGGGACCTGCAGCTCTGCAGGTATCACAGCCCGCCATTCCCAGTGAACCACTGCAGCTCTTTCCACACCAGTCTTGAATGCTCACCATGTACTGGAGTCTGGCTCCAGACACTTTTGGGACCTCATTAACTGTTCTTTCCCTCAGAGGTCTATTCTGAAGCTCTTGGAAATGAGGAAAGCACTGCCAGTTCTCACTCTCTGTTTTTGTACCGGGGTGTTGACCCCACTCCCCAGTGACCCTAGAAGGGACAAAGGCCAGAAGTCACCAGTTTCCCTGCTGAGCTCAGATCTCGAGGCATCTCAAGAGAAAGATCCAGAGAGCTTATCACATCTCTTCCTGAAGATTTATTAATTGCAGAAACGTATGCCCCGTTCAAGAATTCTGACTTGGCTTTCCGCACCTCAGAGACTCGTGAGCTGTGCTGGTGGAAGGGGGAGGCACTGTTAACCTAGGAAAGGCTGTGAGCACCAGGGGGAAGATACCAGCCAAACTTTCTACAAATATTATATGGAAAATCTCTTGACTTGTGTTTACTGAAAGGCTTTAGCTGGGATTATCACTGAGCTCAGTCCATTCCTGTGTGAGCTGAAGGACAGGATCTCATGAGCACTGGCCATAAAAGATGCACATTCTTAATCCCTGGACTCAGAGATGGATGTGAACTGCTCACTAAGCAGCTATTCACTCCTCTGAGGGTTCTTAAATCCTAAAATGTCCACATTTGAATCCACTTCCTGCAAGAACAGCTTCAGTTACTGGTAGCTGAGGGAAGAAAAAGTAAACAGCTTAAGGTCCCTCGAAAATCTATTGCTTTTGTTTCCCTGCATTGCAAAAACAAATGTTAAAGCGTGGGCTGAAGCCACTGAAATGTGTTTTCAGTAACACCGGGGAGGGCAGAGCCAGGCAGGGACAAGGTCACTTTGGGATGTTAATGAGTCTGGGTCTGACCCTGTCTGTGACCCAGAGCGAGTTTGTGTATTCCATTATTTCATTTATTGCACCCCTTACTTCTCTCACAATCCTTTTCCCACAATGCCAACCAGCCTCTATGGAAACACTGAGCTCTCTCCTGCTATTAATTGCTGTGCAGTGTGCAAGATTTCACTCAAGAAACCGGTGTTTCCATGCATGTGCACGGCGGGTGGGATAGGGAGCATCCTCTGTTTCCACAGGATCAAGGGATGGTTTGGGTTGGAATGGACCTTAAAGCCCATCCTGTTCCCACCCCTGCCATGGGGCACCTTTCACTGGACCTGATTGCTCCAAGCCCCATCATGTTTTAGTGAGACAGCTCATATTTCTGAGGCAAATTATGTCTGACTGATGGATTAAGAGGCAGGAACTTCTTTTCTTCTGGGTCTATCCATGTACAAATGAGACATAACCACCACCCCCTTTGTTGCCTTCAATTTTTTGCCTAAAAAACTGGAGTCAGTACCACAAGAAGCTTTAAAGCTGTGCACATCTCCTTTAAATATCCAGGAGTCATGGGAAGCAACACTTAATGAGGACCTTATTGTACAACTGGCTTCTCTCTGGACAGGGAGAAGAGAAGAGTGAATTTGGGGACACTAGCAGCCTGGCAAGTGGCAGTGCACAGTGGGGGACAGGAGTGGGCCTTTTCCCTGCTGGGATGGAGAGGGGAGGTGTATTCCTCTAATCCTCACAGGAAAACCCACAAGTCTCACATCTTATGACACTGCCCAAACTTGGAGAGTGATGGACATTAAAAACCTTTCATAATTTGCATGAAAACTGCGGTGAAATACTGCCATATCCATGCTGCTGGCTTAGATTATTTTACAGCTCTGCAGCCTCTGGCTCGGGGTATTGTCCCACTGTGCTGAGCTGTAAAAATACAAAATGAAAGGATTATCTTCTTTCCCAGTCTAACCACATGACAATAAACAGCAGGCAAGTTGAGAAGGAGAAAACACCACAAGGGTATTGCTCAGCATGTAAGGAAGACAAATGGCTCATTTCATATAACAGTAAATAGGAAAAGGCACAAATGAGAAGTGACGTGCTTGGATGAACTTCCCCAAATCCAGCAAAGTGTGGGAGGGGAAAATTCTGCAGATGTGACAATCTGCAACCTTCACACTTCATAACAGCCAAGACACGACATCAGAAGAGCTGTAGCTCTCTAGCAGAGGTGACAAAATAATTCAGAAAGATTATCTGAAAGCACCACAAGTTTCAGATATGACCTGGGTTGACACTGAAGTCCAGATAGAAGCCCACAGGTTTTGTCACCTGTAAGCATTTCCAGGCAATGAGAAACAGCTGTAAAAGAGTTAACAGGGCACAAGGCTCATCAGAGACTCACCCCCAGGTGTTTTGCCTTCCTTTATCCAGTCTGATGCTTCTGACAGCTGAGCCACCTCATTTAAAGCTGCTTGAGGGGGGGTTTAAAGCCTCTGCTGTCAGCTCCCCATGTGCTGCTGCCAGGGACTGCTGAGCCAAGGTGCCTCAGGTAACAAATAGGAGTTTCTGAGTTATTAAAGGGGAAAAAAATTGCTGAAGGGTTCCAAGGGGTAGATTAGTCATTGTGAGTTAAATGTGTTTAGTGTGAACTAATGATTGGGCATAGGCAGAGAATGCAAGAGGCAACTGAGTGAGGTTCTTGTAGTATTCTGGCTGCCTTCAGTTCTGTATCAAATGAGGCACGTGATAGTCTTAACAGGTGGTTATTTTTCTTCTACATGTGCTATCTGAGCCTAATATTAAATACAAACCAAAAACACTCTGAGGTATGGAGTACTGGGAAAACAGAAATAAGGAGCTTCAGTTTTGAAAATGATGGTATAAATCAGTTAGCTGAAAAAATAACCCCAAAAAGGATGAAACCTAACAAGCTCCAAGGGAAGCAAACAAGCCCAGTGCTTGCTGTTGGGATTGTTTGTTTGGTGCAATGTGGTTTTTAGGTCACCGTGTCTGCACAGCTAATTACAGGAACTGCTCTCCTTAGCAGCATGCCTTTCCTGCACAGAACCTTAAACACCACAAGGCTGGTGAAATACAGGGGATTTAAAAGAAAAGCATGTAGAATAAGGACATCCTTAATTAAAAATCAAGGCCATGTGGTTAACCTGGCTACAGCACACCCTCTTCCCATAGCAGAGGAAAGAATCACTGCTGGGTCAATCTGTTCTTCACAAACTGAGTAGCCAGGTGCACATTTTACAGCTGGGCTAAAGAGAAGGGGTCTAAAGGAGGTTAGGAAATGCACAAGTTAATTTTTTTTTTTAATATATGTAAGAGGGAGATGCAGCCTCTATTTGGAAATGGCTCTTTTCACATCACAGGCTTCTTTCACCTACATGAAAATTTACAATCCCTGAGTAGAAGAGTTTCTAAAGCATGAATAAGGAAACACAGGGTTCATGATATTTTGGGTTTCTTTTTTTTAAAAAACAAGAGAGTGTTGTATGAAAGGATCAAGGGTGCCAAAAGAGAGACCTGCACGTGGCTGAGTTTATGGAGAAGGCTGCTTCCTAACCTGCTGCAAACTCCTGGGTGCTTGATGGAGCACAACAAGATAGGAAACATTTCTGGGTTTAACCTAAGGGAGTGACCTGGACCAAACAAGACCCAAGGACTTTATCAATTTTTGCAACTAGAGCTGCTGGAGCCAGATGGGTGTTGGTCACATGTCCTGACAAAAGAGCCTCAAGTTGTGCAAGGGGAGGTTTAGGTTGGATATTGGAGAAAAGTTCCTCATGGAAAGGATTGACTGCCCAGGGCAGTGCTGGAATTGCCACCCCTGGAGGGATTTAAAAGATGGGTGGATGTGGCACTTGGGGATTTAGTGATTTAGTGCTTTTTGTGATTTAGTGCTGTCCTTTAGTGATTTTTTTTTTTTATTTGTGATTTGATTTAGTGCTGTCCTTGGCAGTGCTGGGTTAAGAGCTGGGAACAACATTCCTGAAGGTGTTTTCCAATCTTAAAGATTCTGTGGGTCTATGACTCTGTGCTCCACAAACCTCTGATATTTAAAGCCTCAAAATCAAACAATACGAAGCAAAAGGAATTAGTTTTAAGGTATATTCCTCAGATCAAGCACTTCCACTTGAATCCTTGGGAACAAACCTCCTCCCAAACCTCTAATCACATCTTTGATGTGCCAGGGTAAGTCTTGCAAACACGTGAAAACTTACTGCACTGAACTGCTCAAAGGTGTCACTGCCAGGCACTCTGGTTGTGTCTGAGTGCTTTGCAAACATCAAATGATTCTGAAAGGCCTCAGGGGAACTTCTCTGGGCTGGAAAGCTGCATTTTGGAATGCATGGTGGGGAGCTGTGGTTTCCTGAGAGAATGGATTTGTGCAGCAGGTGTCAGCACAGCACAATATTTCACTTCTGCTGGGATCAAGTCTCAATAATTTGGTTCCGGTTACTCAGCTGTTAAATCTCTTCCTGACGTGTGTAATGCAGCCTGTGCCTGCCCCTTTTTGCTATAATTTCTTTCATTAGTGCTCAGTTGTGCTTTTCTCTGCTTGCTGAGATGGTTCCTTGCCTTATTAGGCTGTGCAACCGCTTAATAATTTTTTTCCATCATTTAATGTTGCAGTAAAAAGACTGAAAATAAATTAATGCTGTGCCATATAATCCATCATAAATGTCTCAAAGACATTTAGGAACATGACTCAGCTCTTAGATGACATTTTAGTTATCAGTGTTCTAATCCTTGCAGCTTTAGGTCCAGATTTAAAGGCATTTAGGAAACTGATCTCCAGCAAATTAAAAAATAAAAAGAGATAGTTTATCTAGGACCTATCTTTGATTCAGATTTTCATCTGAGCTCTCAGATCATGCTGAATACTAGAGCCAGACTTGCCTCTGCCCCTTTGAGAAGATAACTAGGCAGGAGGAGAAGGAAGATGGGAGAGACCATGTGGAAAACAGAAGACATGGTCTCAAATCTCTTCTGTGACCAACTCTGGAAAAATGTTTTTTAAATCCCAGAGAAGAATTATGATTCTCAGACCTTCCTGCAAACACATCTCTTAAAATCTTCACCTGAAGTAATTCCATTTTGGATAAATAAATAAGTATTCATTGGAAGAAGTGTTTGATCTTGTACCCTTGCCAAGATATTGGGACAATATCGTGACCAAACAGTAACTTCTGGCTTGTTGGTTCTTTCCAATGCATTGGAAATTGAATTATTTGCACAAAACAAAGCAACTTCAGTGTGATTAATTTATCCAAACTTCACATTTGCAGCAGCATCTTTGCAGGAAACTTACAGTTTGTTATCTGCTTCCAATCAAACACCAGTGGAAAACAAAAAAACAGGTTTTCCAAATCCCGGAGTCCCCTAACAGTGGGGAAAAGCTGGAGAAGGGCTCTGTGTAAAGGGCTAAACCCAGATTTCCTCTTGATTACTTTTGGGAAAACCCCAGAAGATAAATCTGCCCAGGGTACCTGGGATGTCACTGAAGTTTTGTGAGCAGTTGGATGATTGTGTTCGTGCCCACAGGCAGACAGAAAATTAGGTACTGCAGGAATATAAATTACAATGAGGTCATGTGGGGGGGGGAAAAGTGGAATTTGGAAGTCTTGGCTGCACCTGAGCATCAGGCTTCAGCTTTTAAAAGAGCTGCTGATTCTCTCTCCCTTTGCTGTCCACACTCACATCAGGTGCAGTTTTTGTGGTGTTTGCATCAAAGCCTTGGACTTGACATTGGGATGCTCCTGACTCTGGGCTGGTGACCCAAAGAATGATTTTCTGCATGTTATCTGAGTGGATTTTTTTAATATTCAGCCTTAGGAGAGCTAAGGAGAATTTGATATTGCCAATGATGCCTCAGGTTTTGGCTTTTATATTTTTCAGATTCTGTGCTGCTTTAGTGTGTGGGTCTGAGCTTCACATTAGGGGATGGTGAGCTCTCTTCACAGAGCAGTGAGACAAAACAATTCCTTCTCTAGCTGGGGACCAAGGACAAATGATCCAGATCTCAGGCCCAAGAGCACAAACAACGTGGGCTGAAGAGAGAAAAACAAGAAGGATGGGACTTGATGGGCTAAAGGTGGAATTGGACAATGAACTCCAATCTGCAAATGGAGCAGAACTGATAAAAGTGCCAGAGCCCGTGCCCGGTGTCCATTTTGGGACCATTTTGGTTCATCTTGGGTGCAGCCCTGGCTGGGCTCTTGTGCTGCCCAAGGTGGATCCATTGAGGAAATCCTTTTCATAAATCCCTGCTTTATTCTGTAACTCTGTCCAGCCTCTGTCCTAGCTCAGCCTTCTCAAGGCACCACCTTGGACTTTCCTTTTGTTGGAAGGCTGCTGTTTGCAGGGATCACCTGCACAGTGCTGCTCCTCTCTGCTCAGGAGAAATTTCCTCTCCTCTCCTTGAGTCCTGGTGACCATATCCAGCACTCTTCCCATAAACCCCCAAATTGTTGCACTGACAGGTAGGAAAATGAGGAAAGCAGGAATAACTTGGTATTTTCAAAGTATCTTCCAAGTTTAATCAGGAAGGAGCTAGAGCTGTTCTCTTTGGTATGCTTATGGCTAAATGAATTTATTAAATTACCTTTTTTCATCAGCTAGGAAAACAATTTGGAACTGACCAGATCCAAAATCCACTAAGCCACAGGGTTTCTATAGCTGTTAATTAACTTTGGGTAAGAATTTGAGAATGCAGAATCCAAGCATTTGCAAGGAGTGTAATTGAATAGGGTGAAGGAAGTTCACGGTTAGAATTGTTGTAAAATATTTATTTTGTCATTTTGCGATGTTGTTTCTTGCAAATTTACTTCTCAATGAGGTTATAAAATGTTTGCCAGTATTGTCTTAAAACTTGAAGCAATTTTTGGTTGGTAGCAATGGTCTGGTAAATTTTGGCTGTAGTTTGGAGCAGAGTTATGGGGAAATGGATGTTTATTTTTCAGTTTTCATTCCTCTGAGAACACTACTTTTATTTTTAATGACAAGGGAATGAGATTCTGCATGTCCTTTGGAGATTTTTTTTTAAACACTTTTCATTTATGAGATCCTGTGTAAGGGGCTGAGAAATTTTACAAGTGCTTTCCTACAAGATACCTCCAGATACTCCGACCAATAATCCTAAATGTTCTTAGAGCAATTGAATGCAGGACAATATCCTAATAGGTTCCCTTACTACAGAAGTCACTAGATTTTTTTGCTGTCACTTCCAGCCCTTCCCAGCACCCACCTTTTCATCTGCCCTGGATACAAATCTGCTTAGACTGCAGGATTTAAGTGACGGGGAATTTCTTTTTGTGTTTCTCCACCATTCACTACAGAAGGGCTTTGATCCCTTTTCGTGGCTTCTAGGATTCCCCCAAATGACCATGTAAATAAAAAGATGATAATACAATAAGCAAAAGAATGAGAATGCACATGAAACCATATTCAAATCAAGAGAACTGGTAAAGTTCTCTTGCCAGCCACTTCTGGACCCAGAAAATCCCAAATATTCAGAGCCTAGAAATTACAGGAATATCCTGGCTTGCTGTGGCCTATTTTCTAGGAATGCAGGCAGCTGTGGGTGTGATCTTGTCCACAAACATATCAAACACGTTCCTTTTACTGGCACATAAGTTTCCCAACTTTAAAGATAAATATTTATTAAGGCTGTTTTGCTGTATTTCTAGCAGGCTGTATGGGTGTTTTATCTCAAGCTAAATGCTGTTAGCCCTTGTTCTTTTACAGCGTGGTTTGTAGATTATAAATCACAACAACTGGCATTCACACAGGTGCAAAAATCACAGTCTGGTTTTCTTGAAAGGGAGTGTGAGCAGTGAAAGGAGCTGGCCTCTGGCTTAGTGCATCCTTGGTCTCCCTCTTCTGGCTCAGCTGGAAGGAGCTGCTCCATCCAGGATGTGCTGCAGCTCAGCATCCCCCTCCTGCCAGGAGCTGAAGGGACTTTGGTGAGGAGAACAGGTCAAGAAGCTTTTTTCCAGCATTGGCTGCAAGTGCCAGCACAGAGAACAGAGCGCTGGGAATTTGCAGTCAAGCTCTCCACCCTCCTCTCATTTTTTAGTGCATCAACTACCAACTTTGAGAATCATCAACATCTCTTTACTACACACGTGGAGTGGGGAGAAGGAGGAGATTTGGAAATATGAGTGGGGAAATATATTCAGGTTGTGACTCAGGATGTTCTGTTACTGCTGAGCTCTGGCTCCCAAGTTTTACCTGCTGGATGGTATTAAGGGTTTAGGAATTCTAAAACTCAGTCACTAAGTTAAAATATCATAAAAATATCCACAAATACGGTATTTTGGGTGCATTTTTATACTGGTGCAAGTTTTGTCTCAGCAGGACCAGGGCAGTGACTCTCCCCTGTGCTGAGCATTGCAGAGTTCGAATTTTGGGGTCAGTTTGGGGCCCCTCAGGACAAGACACTGAGGGGTTAGAGTAGGTTTAGGGAGGGGAACAGAGCTGGGAAGGGGCTTCAGGAGCGCCTGAAAGAGCTGGGGTGCTGGGGGGGTTGAGCCTGGAGGAGGCGCAGAAGGGACCTTCTGGCTCTCCACAACACTTGAAAGAAGGCTGTAGCCAGGTGGGGATTGGTCTCTCTTCCCAAGTAACAGGACAAGAGGAAACAGCCTCAAGTTGTGCCAAAAGGAGTTTAGGTTGGATATTAGGAAAAATTTCTTCACCACAAGGGTTGTCCAACCCTGGCACAGCTGCTGAGGGCAGTGGTGGAGTCCCCACCCCTGGAGGGATTTAAAAGCCGTGTGGATGTGGCACCTGGGGACATGGGTCCGTGGTGGCCTTGGCAGTGCTGAGTTAATGGTTGGACTCTGATTTGAGAGCTCTTTTCCAACCTAAATGATTCCATGATTCTCTAAGTCACCCTGTCAGCAAAACCACTCATTTGAGTTTCTTCTAAAGGGATTTTGATGTGAAGAGCACATTTTGTATTCCTTCTCTTTGCCTTTGGCTTTCTGAGCCTTTCTGCCACAAACTGGCCTGTAAGTAGTTTTGTTTTTCTTTCTTATAAAAAGAACAGTGGTTGCAACTGTTAACATCTGACTTTAAAACATGCTATATCAGACTTCTGTATTTCACAATACCAGGGGTTTTGTGTATTTTGAAGCTGGGCATTAAACTGTGAGTAACAGCATCACCCACGTGAATTGGCTTCCTTTTCCCCACACCTGGCTTACATATGTGTCACAATATGTGACATTTAAAAGGGAATTTGGCAAGAGAAAATTAAAAAATGGATATTAGATGGGAGTGTAAGCTCTGAGACACAGGAAGAGACCACAGGGGAAATGTTTTTCTCTATTGTGAAAGTGCTGCATCTGAAATACAGGGAATTAGAACCCACTCTTTGGCTGTGTATGGTCTTGTTTATGACACTTTTGGGACTTTTAACCTGAAATGTTATGCAAGAAACCTCTGCCTATATATATATAAAACAATACCAGAGAATCTGGATTTGTTTTTGCTGTGCTGCTTTTGATTTTTCTTCATTGTGTGTTTCCTCACTGATGATTTACGTGTGAAGTCAAAACAAGACTTGTGAAGTTTGGAAGGGAGCTTGTTCTGGTCATGTTGGAGTTTGAATTGCCCATCTTTGTTTTCTGTCTTTGTACCAATATTTCCTTTGGAGAGGCATGTGGCACATGTGGAAAAGTCCTGCGAGAACCTGCTTGATAGGAACTGCAGCTCAGCCGAACACTTGTTCAATTTTTTTAATGCCATTATTGGGCTTTAATAATAATGACAAATAAAAGAAGGCAACAAGTCTTAATCTTGTTAGGATTAAGAATCTTAAAACGAGAATATCATCTTAAACCTGACAAGGTACAAGCCACCAGTTCCTACCAGCAGCTACCCATTGGTGCCTAAATATCATGACTTGCCCAACTCTTTAATTCTCTTACACAGGTAAAGGGATTTCTCTCTGCTGCAGCACAGATTAAAGCAGGCAATATTATAAAATTAGAAATATAGGGGGGTAAAAAATAACCGTAGCTAGATTGAAAATGGATCCCACTTTGTTAGGGAAGGGGAAAGTTGGCTTTAACACAAGAACTCTTTAAGTTGAGGATTTAGGAGCACAGGGATGTAAATTTTGTGTAAATTTACAGAAGCAGATGTGTGGGCAGAAGTGAGGATGCCCAGCCATGTGATGTGGCACAGCTTGTGTGCTGTTTTTTGGGATTTCTGAGGTCTAATCAGTGCAACACCAAGTGCCCGAACTAACCCTAGAGGGCTCTCACAGCTCAGGAACAGAAAGGATGGGACTGTCAGAGGAGAGACTTCAAGCTCTCAATTTTCTCCTTTCTTAAGGTAATACCTGCTTTATGCTTATGTATGCATTGGCAAAGGTGCAGCATTTTTGTTTGAAACAGAAAGTATTTGGGGTTTTTCTGTGCCCTCTCCTTCATGCAGGGAGAGAATTTTGTCACTAAGCAGGATTTTAAAAACATTTGTCAAATCTGCTGACAATGTCAAATAAGCCATTACATATCAGCTGATGAGCTGCAATTGTTGGAGCCCCTTGTGAGAATTATGAAAATAACTCTGAGTTGGAAAATGTAAAAGAAATACATCTTCCCTTCATTCAGAAGGCCCTGGTGCTTAAAAAAAAAGTCAAATGCAAATATGAGATCTGTGATAAAATTCTTCCCTGTGAGGGTGGTGAGACCCTGGCACAGATTGCCCAGAGAAGCTGTGGCTGCCCCATCCCTCACAAATTCTCAATCCTTAGCTTTTTTTCTCCCTCACAAACATACCTTTAAAACAAAAATATAATTTGCGGGTTTTTTTATGCATCCACTCCTTTGCACTTTTGGGGGCAACTCCAGTTCCTATCAATCATATTTACCCAGTCCAGAACATTCCCTTAGCACAGTTTCATGTGCTGGATTAATTTTTCCACACTTACTGGCTAGAACTGTAATTAAACCCTTGAACTTAAAAGTGAAAATGCCCTGATTAAGGAAATACTTCCGTAGCATTAGGAGAACACTTTATATTAAGGATTTTCGAGTGAGTATTTATACACTAATGATTTTAATCCTAACGAGGACTTGATGTTCTGCTCTTCCAGAAGAAAAAGCCCTGATCTCAGCACTAAACTGATGCAAGCTTTTATTTTTCCTGACATTCTAATTATATATGAGAACAAAAACAAGACAGCACTGCTGGCATGTCAGATGGAAATTTTTTAAAGGGGAGAATGGCAAGAAGCTGGTTGTAGCCAAACCGGAAAATCCCACATTATTATTCAGGATTTGTTTGTTTGCTGAAAAGAAGCAGGAAAGGATTAATGCCAGGAAATTACCTTTTTCAGCTGTATTGGGTGATCTGAAAGGATGTTAACAATATGGTTAAAACATTAAAGATAACCTGTCTTGGGTGCCAGTATACTCAAACCAAAGAAAAGTGTAAAATACAAATAAAAAAGTAAAACTTATCTACCAGAGGAACAGATTTTTTTTCCTGAAACATGACTAATTCCTCAGGAGTAAGAGCTGCCTTATATTTTAGGGCCTGGTATAAAATACTCATAATTCCTTTGCCTTGTGAAATGTTCACCCTCAGTTTTTATTCAAGCATCAGAAGTGGTGCAGCACTCATGTCAACACAGGGGAAAACTTTTCCCCTCTGTGGCAACTTTCTCTCATATTAAAAAAATATCATCCAGAAAAGAGTAGGAGAAAGTAGATATAAATATCTTAATGTTATTTGAACAAAAAAAGTTATGCTCTTGCTGCTGGAGGTCCGGGAGTTGAACCCTACTTTGATATCCACTGGGGTATATCTCAACATTGCTAGTAAAGAAAGCATTCCCATGAAACTTTAGCATTTAAAATCAAATAACAGCTAGGATGGGAAAGAACAAGCAGTCATAGTGTGGTCTCCTGAAAAGGAAAAAGGAGATTTGCTGCTAAGGGATTATTATTCCACAGTTCAGGAAGGACAGGTTGGCAGAAGGAGCTGATTCATGCACAGCTTTGCAAAAGTAAAGGTTTGGATTTGTTCTTTTAAAAGCATCAATTTCTGTAAGTTTCTACCATGCAGTGGAAAAAGGTACTGAAATTGAAGCTAAAAACCTTGCAAATTTAAAGTGTGTAACCAATAGCTCCTAAACAGCAGAAGAGGCACTGGGGGAACACTGAAATGTTTGGACATTTATTTATTTTCCTTCTAGCCCACGATATGCTACCTTCTACCCTCTAATCCTGTCTACCTTCCTGCAAAATAAGGCACAAACACATCTGCTAGATAAAAATGAGAAGGACTTTTTGTAAAATGAAATTTTAATTCCCAAGACCCCCAACTAAATATGCAGGGCAAGTTTGCTTCAGGCCCAAGATACTACAATATTACTGAACTAACTACAGGATCTCAAATTCAATATATTTTCCTTGAAGCTAGTAGTGCTTTTTGTGCCTGAAATCCAGCTGTGAGAGAAAATCCTTCTCATCCTTGTAACACCAGAAGAGATCTGGTAGGAGTGTGCTGTACATGTAGAATAACTATTTTCAAAGAAGAGATACAGGATGTTCAGTGCAGGCTCTGTGCTTCATTGCATGAGTCAATAACTCTTCGTTGAACAAAGACTTTTCAGATGCTTGTAATAATGTGCATTGCAGGAAAATAGAAAAGAAGAAACAGTCTGATAGATTTCGAGTCTGCGTCAAAGGATGAGCTGAGTAACAATAAAGTAAATGTGGATTTATTTGGTTCTGATTTTTTTTTAATACTGTTTCAGGCAAGCCAAACAGAACGTAATTTCTTTGATTAGCATCTCCTGATGCACATAAAGCACTTTAGAGAAAATTAAGGGGAAAAAAGAACTGACTGTCCCCTCCTCATCTTATCATTATTCCACCCTTAAGAAAGCTAAATAGAATAGAAAGAGGCTGCTGGAAAATGCCAGGATGGGAAACTTCAGCCCAAACTGGTTACAGTTCTTATTTTAGATGGCCATTAGATGTTGTAAGATACTTTGCGCAAGGTGGGGCACAGAACAGATGCCTGGGGATGTTTCTAACCCAGGGCAAGAACTGTGCCCCCAGGGCAGGGCATGATCCTGTCCTTGGGGCTGGGGACAGAGAGCCCTGGGGCTCCCAGGGGTTCCAGGTGCCGAGAGGCTTTGGGGATGTGCCAGGGGCCCCTGGCTATTGCTGTGGCCTGACGGCGAAACAGAACTTTCTGACTCCAGTATCAGAAGGATTAATATGATTTATTAAAATGACTCCATTGTTCAGAAGGCTTGGGCTATTATGTGCCCAGGTACAGAGCTCAGATGCTTAATTCTTCATGCTCAGTACGAGAACACTAGAATGTTTACAAATCAGTGATAACAGTTCTCTACTTCATTGGTTGAGAGAGAGAAAACCCACATCTCCCATACTGGGAGACAGGGCAGGAAAACACCACCTGTGTCCTTGAAAACACAGCTCAGAGATTTGTTTACAGAATTCTGTACTGAGAAAGTGAGCTTTCTCCTGGGAAGAAAAACCTCAGCAGGCTTGCACCCAGGAAACTCATAAAATGTCAAGATGACATCTGGCTCCATGGAATTTCTGCACCAGGAGATGTCGTGGCTGCGGCAGGAGGTTGAGCAGAGGGCCCTGGAAAAATCTTTCCTCCACTCTGTGTGGTTCTTTTGGGCCGCTGTGGCAGCTGTGCTCCTTGAATTCTGCATGCAAAAGTGGCTTGGCTCCAGCAGCTGCCTTGAGCAGGACAACTGCAGCAGCAAAGAGTTTTATGCTAATGCAGACCAGGAGGAGGATGAAGACCTCAATGGAGCACAAAATGCTGCCAGGTCTTTGGCTTGGCCCACCCTATTTCCAGTGCAGGAACTGCCTGACCTGAGCAGGAATCTGAAGCAGCTGCTGGGTGGCTTCTTGATCAACTGAGGTTTTTCACGGAGCACTCTCACACCAAAGATTTCCCCACACACTGGGAGGAATGGCACCTGGAGGGTCCACAAGAACTGAATCTTCTACCAGCTGCTCATGTTCCTGAGGCCACCCCCTGGTCACTCTTCCATCCTGGAGCAGGACACCATGGGGCAGCATCCAGAGAGGTGCTCTGACATCCGTGTGGTGCTGGAGCCCTCAAAGGAGCATCTGATGGGATGAATTTTTCCTTGTGTTTTCTCCACTTCTGGGACAATGAGCTGCCTCAGGATCAGAGCTCACTGCTCCTAGAAACCCTCTGCACAGGCTCCTACTTAGACCCTGAGCAAATCTCCAGCTGGGTGCAAAACTTGCTGTTTTCAGCCTGGCTGCATTTGCCTCAGTGGTGTCTGATGCTGCTGCCCTGCTCCTGCAGGTTCCTGGTGAGCAGAGCAGCTCTGAGATGGTTTTGGCAGTGCAGGAAGGCAGCACAGGCAGCTGCCTGATCCTAGGGTAGGCAGCAGCCAGCTTTAAACCAGCCAGGGTGTTGGTTTAACTGGGACAGAGTTAGACTGGTAAGGGCTTAGGCTCATGTGTCTTTATATTTTCACTTGGTGCCCAAAACTTGAAAATAAAGGGAGATATTGTGAGCAGTGCTTGCACAGTGTCAAGGTCCTTTCTGCAAACTGGTGTCACCTCCAGGCCCATCCACATCAGTCTCCCAGGAGTGATGGGAGCTGCCACCACACTGGGGCTGAGCAGAACAGCGGGGTTGAGGGGACCAGGGGAGCTGGGGATTGTTGCAAGAACATATTAAAAGTTTCTCTGTGTGCAAGCCTGCAGAAAATTTTCCCGTGGGAGAGCTTTTACTGTCTTTTACGCTGTATAAGTTTTCTGTAAAGAAAATCTCTGGTTTGTGGTTCAAGGACATTTGGACTGCTCTGCCTGTCTCCTGAGAGTGGGATATAGAGGTTCTCTCTTTCTACCTATGAGGTGAAAAGTTGTTATCTCTCTGATATTGTAAGCATTCTAGCATTCTGGTACAGGGGATGAAGAAGTAAGCATCTGAGCTCTCTACCTGGG
The DNA here is from genome assembly GCA_013399835.1 of Leptocoma aspasia. NCBI lineage: Eukaryota > Metazoa > Chordata > Aves > Passeriformes > Nectariniidae > Leptocoma > Leptocoma aspasia. The sequence continues at coordinate 645,002 of VXAX01005976.1, forward strand.
CACATTATAGCTGGAAATCCTCTGACTATGGAGTCATTTTAATAAATCATATTTAGCCTTCTTATATTGTCAAGAGTCCTTTGTTAATGAACAGACCACGGCAATAGGGGATGATGGAAAAGCTGCAGGGGATTTGAGGGGCTGAAAGGGATGCACAACATACAGCACTAGAAAACCACAGAGCATGTGCTGTAGCATGAAGCTGTTACAAAACAACAGCTCAGGCAGCTTTGGAATGAAAGTAGAAAATACACATTAAGTCAATCAGAAACTAATTTGGTTAACAAGAATGAAAAAAAACCAAGTGTCTGGGGCTGTGTCTGGGATGCCTGATGATCCCTGGTGTGGTGTGGTGGTTTTCCACAGCACCAAGGCACAGACAGAAGTGGCACAAAGTGTTCACATGAATCACAGCCTCCTCCATGCCTGGGTGAGCCACACTGATCAACACCACCTGAATATTTGGCCCAGGGGTTGTGTTTTCTGGGGACAAGTGATCAGGTTTCAGAGCACTCTGTGGAAATGAATTTTTAAGGGTGTTGCTTTGGTCCCTTGCAATGTGAAATGATGCAGGTTGCTTTTTTTTCTCTCTCTCGCTTTTAACACAACAACAATTTTTGCCTTTGGGGGCCTGCTTTAATTAACAGCATTCTCTAGTTGCACATCAAAGAGCTGGGGAATGAAAATGAGTTAAAACCTGGTCTTTTGGACCGTAGGAGTTTCTCCATCCTACTAAAACTGCAGGAAATGAAGTTATTTTTCTTCCTTCTACCAATAAAATATTTAGATGGATTCAGCTAAATCTGTTTTCTTGTTTTGTAAAGAGTATTAACAAGTGTTTGAAAACCACCTTGAGTACACACTTTGAGTCCTCTGTCCACTTCTGTGCCCATCACTTGAAGAAAGACAGAGAGAGGCTGGAGCATCTCCAGAGATGGGCATGGAGCTGGAGATGGGTCTGGAACAAAAGTCCTATGAAGAGGAGCTGGGGTTGTTTAGCTTGGAGAAATTCACAGAGGACACTATTCTATTAAAAATGCTCTAGAAAATGGGCTAGTACAAAGAACTTTTTCCTATCTTTCTCCTGCCATTTTTCAAAAATTCACAATTTAGCAACATTCAGGAATATCTGCTTTTCTGTGGCTGCTGAGAGCAAGAGTAAGAGGGCAGAAGGATCCAGTTTAGTGTTTCTTTATAGCACAAGAGTGAAACTCCGGGTGCCACAACTCTCTCTGGAAATGAAATGTTAATTGTATTCATTTCATTTTCACTTTTGTAAGCCCAAGGTTTTTTATTATTTGAAACAAGACAATTTATGGGTTGACACCTCACCCCTGGAAGTTTGCTTCCATGAGTTTGCTAGAGGAGGGATTGTAATTTTCACAAACATGACTGAGGATATTTGACCAAATTTAAGAACCAGATTTCCTTTCAAATTTATCCTTAAAGCCCCCTTCAAAATACTTAATATCTTGATTTTTTTTTCCTTGCTATTCTCTGTTAGACAACTTCTTATGCTGACACTGTTTTTAACATTCTGACCCTTCAAAAGCTGGACTTTGATGATAATAAAAAGAACTTTCATTCTTTCCTGGGCAGAAGGAATTTTACTTGATTAAGAACAAGAGCACAAGGAAAATTCCTTCTGGCTCCAAATTCCATGAATATCTCTATTTTCCATGCTCATTTTTTTTATAACTAGCAAACATTATTACAATCTTGTCAGAGGAAACGGGTCACTGCAGTTTATAAGTAGCTTAAAGCACACAGCAAACATGTCACTGATACTGAGGTGCTGAGAAAAGCCATCAAAGTAATATTTCCAGGATATTTTAAAGTGGTCAGACTTTTAATCTGCACCCTACAGGCATAAATTCTGTGAAACTAGGAGGAATATCTTGCCTTTTTTTTTCTCATACTGTGCAAGCAATTGAAGTTCCTTTTAGCTAAAACTGAGAAATAAAAGCCTTACTTTACCAGGGGCTTTTTCGTGTTATTCCAAGAAGCCAGGAGCTCATTGCATCAAAAGATTTGTCCAGAAATCACAGAAATATTCAGACTTGTGCCATTCACAGCCTGAAAGGCCAGGACATTACTCCTTTATATGTCTTCTTAGGGACAACCAATGCACTAAACCCTTCTGCAAATCCATTACTTGCCCACAGAAATTTAATCTATCCAGAGACTCATTTGTGCAGTTTTTCTCCCAGTATGATGCAAAATCCAATAGATCTATGATTAAAAATGCTCACAGGTATAAAATTGCTACATCTCAAGGCAAACACATTCTTTCCTCCAAAGAATGAGTAATTGCAGACTTTTTAAATTCAAATTAATCTAATATTAATCTAATTTTTAAAAATTACTCCTTTTTTGTTAGGATATGACTGCAGCCAAAAGTTGTCACCACCAGCCAGAGGGATGAGGTGTAACAAACTCTTTTATTTTGGCCACCTGCCTTTTCAAAAATTACGGGGTGATTTTTTTTTCTGTGATATTCTGAGAACTGGACAGCCGGGAGTTTTTATTACTTTGTGACCTCTGGCCTGAAACATTCACCTGAACAATTAATTTGCCAAAACTTATCTACCTGTGTGTTTACAGGTACATATGGTACACAAACACACTCTTCCAAAAAATTCTGAAATAGCTGCAGGTAGGATAGAGATTGAAGAGCTCTGGATTTAATTGTTCTCAGGAGCCAGGATTGAGGGAGAGGGCTGGAGCCCCTCTGCTCTGGAGCCAGCCTGGGAGAGCTGCGTGTCACTCTCATTTTTCAGCCTTCTGATGTTTTCATTCTTGTGACAGAGTTTCTCACATTGCTTTTTGTAAACATGCACATGTTTTTCTAACTGTCTTTTTTTTTTTCATTCTTTCTCCTGGGAGGAGAAAGGTTTGATGGACTTTGTCATTGACCAGTGCGGTTGGAGAGGATGTAACTTCACCTTCCAATCGATGGTCGTTTCCAGAACCCTATATAATACAAAAACCAAAATAAAGTTTGCTTCTTACTTGCCTTCACTCAGCTGTGTCTCTGTGTTTCGTGTTGTGCGCTGGAGTGACAGCTGGGGGTGCTCACCTGGAGAGGAGAAGGCTCCAGGGAGAGCTCAGAGCCCCTTGCAGGGCCTGAAGGGGCTCCAGGAGAGCTGGAGAGGGACTGGGGACAAGGCATGGAGGGACAGGACACAGGGAATGGCTTCCCACTGCCAGGGGGCAGGGAGAGATGGGATACTGGGGAGAAATCCTTCCCTGTGAGGGTGGGCAGGCCCTGGCACAGGGTGCCCAGAGAAGCTGTGGCTGCCCCTGGATCCCTGGAAGTGTCCAAGGCCAGGCTGGACAGGGCTTGGAGCCACCTGGGCCTAGTGGAAGGTGTCCCTGCCCATGGCAGGGGGTGGGACTGGATAGTCTTTGATGTCTCTTCCATCCCAAACCATCCCATGATTCTAGAAATCACAAGTCTGACAAGCAGAAGATGTTCCTCCCCGTTGTTCAAAAGACTGAGCCCATTTTTAACACTAATTGCTTCATAAAATTTGTGCTGCCAGGTGGATGCCAAACATCCAACCAGTCAGTCATGTGTTCTCCTGTCACCTGAGGAGAGTCCCTGGAAACTGAGCAGGACATCCCACAGGCAATCTGCACGTCAGGGGAGCTCCTGCATCAATAGCACTGATTGAGGTTTCTAACAAGGATAAAAGATTCCCATTCCAAGCTGGAAATCTCTTTTGTTTTTAGCTCAGTTTCCTTTCAAACCTCTCTGAAAATGACAGCTTGATTCTTTTACCATCACCAGTTACCATAGCTCCCATGATAACAGCTCAGACAGACAGTGGCATCCAAACCAGCCTGTCCCAGCTCCAGCTCCCAAGTCTTTGAGGAGTTTTCCAAACTTGTTGATGCTCTTTCAGTATTCAGCATGAACTTCACCTTTTTCCCCCCTTTTTTTTTTTCCCAGCAACTATATCAGGGATATTTCCAGATCCCTACAGTGTTTCAAAGGAAAAACCAGACCTCTTCTATTCCACCCATATATTTGAGAGCATAAGATAAACCTGAATTTCATTCCAAGATTTTTACAAGTTGATTTCCCAGTTTGTCCCCACATTTTACTGTCACTTGATGGTGATCTGTCCTTCAACAAATGCAGATAATATCTCTGGCCTGTCTCAAGAACCAGCCAATTATTGATCTTTGGAGCTTGGCCATCTCAGCGACACTCTAAGACTTGCTAAACACTGTTCTACACAAAGCCAGAGCAGATTAGAAGAGCAAGAATTGCAATCTCAGTTTAGTTTGATCAGGTAAAAATTTCTTCAGTTTGTTTTGTTTGTTTGGGATTTTTAAAATTCTTTTTTTAGTATTACAGTACCTTGGTGTTTAGGCAGTTTAATCTGCTCATAATTTAAAATTCAGTGTTCAAAAAAGTTAGCTAGGATGAAAATCTTCTTGCCCTGCCATTCTGATAACCCACAGTGACAGGTTGCCTAAGAAAACAGAATAGTTACGTACCTGGAAGCAGTTCTTCTCCTTCCAGGTAGTATAGAAGCTGAATCCCACATTTTATTCCCTCTCCCTGTATTTCAGTCCTTTATTATTCTGGGCTTCAATTCATAACAGATTGGTGAATAAACCAGAACTGCTTCACTCTTTATGGCTCCAAGGTCATGTGTATATATATTAGGACCATATATTTTCATTCACAGAGAGCTTTAGATAAGTAAATCTCTTTCTACACCACAATCAAATGGTCACCAGTGATCCATACCAGTCTAAAGCCTCAAATGGAAAGGAAAAACCACCACAGAACATAGGTCTTTCTCCATTAGAAGCAGTCAGAATTTCACATTTTCCTTGATATTTGGTTTGAGCCGGGTGCAATTTGAAAGAACACCTGAAATCCTGCGGTGCAAATCAATTGCAATACCTGATAACACTGTTTGGATGTTGATATTTTTACAACTTCCTCACTTGTGATCTGTAGAGGGCAAGTTTGTCATCAACTAATCCATTGTATAAACTTAATGCCTTGCATGAGTGAAGCAGGATGTGAGTCAAAGCAGGCAGTGATTCTGGCAGTGCTGCTCATTACAATTATCATGCCTTTAGCAGCTCTGCCAGCTCTTGCAGAAATGTTTGACGTTCCACTTTAGAACTTGAGCAACTTCTGGTTATTTATCAAATGGTGTTCTGGGGGGGAAGGGAAAGAAAAAGAATGGCAGAGCTAGCTCAGAGCTTGAGTGCTTGCTGAAAATCCCACTGCTTCCTAAAGGCTGAAAAGGACTTTCAAGGACTCACATCCTGATAAGAACAAGAAATTCTTTAAGAATAATTCAGTTCTCTGAAAATATAACTAAAATCCAAGCAGAATGTGGAGAATCTAAGATTTTCTGCAGGGAGACTTTTCCAATTAATATGTTAATGTTAGTCCAGATCCAGTTGTTGGGTCATTTTCTCATGTCAAACAATATTTATTTCAGAAATGGGCTGCCCCTCTTCTACGTGTGACTCATTTTCATTATGCCACCATTTCCACTACAAAATCTAGAATCCTGCATGCTCCATCCTTAATTCTTATATGGGTGAGTGGTTTGCTTTTGTTTTTAATGATGTATATATTTTAAAAAGCCTTTATTTAAAGAACTTCAGCCTTGTTCAATTACAGTGTGTGCTGTAACCAACCTACATCTGTAATTTCCCTTAAGGACAAATTAAGGGTGCAACCAAGTACCTAAGAATCCAGGAGGGGAAAAAAAAGAAGAATTTTGGACTAAATTATTATGAAATAGAATTATTTTAACTCATGTCCTTTCTCTCTGTTACACCTACCTGCTGTATACTGTGCTTTAATTCTTCTTTAAAGTACAAAATCTCATTCTCACCTTGTCATTTGCAGTAAGATCCCTCTGCCTTGCAGAACTGCACAACCTCATTGGGATACCACATTTTCTGTGATTTTGGACCATTTTGAAGTAAGAAAATATAAAAGCAGATGAGAAATGTCACGTTTAGCTCTAAGGATGACAACTGAGGTGAGTGGTGAATTCTCCATAAGAAAAGTGGATGCTTTTATGGAAGGTAAATTTCAGCCTAAAGCCAGGCAGGAAAACAATGGGTGAAATTATCTGGGAAATCCTGTACCAGAGATCAAACAGGAAGATAAATTTGCTCCCATCTCCTTCCTCTCTGACTTGCATCTGTGAATCCCAATGGTAGGAATCACCATCTGCATAATCTTTATCATGTGTTCACTGCTCTGAAAATATTTGCAAGCAGCAGCCCAGGTTTGTTCCACTGCTCTTCTGCAGATTTCACACAGAAATGTGTCACTTCCTGCGTCGTTTGTGGCATCTGAGGGCACTGGAAGGGCAGTCATGCCTTGAGAAGGCTGGCCCAGAACAGAGACTAGACAGAGTTACAGAATAAAGCAGGGATTTATGAAAAGGATTTCCTCAATGGATCCACCTTGGGCAGCACAAGAGCCCAGCCAGGGCTGCACCCAAGATGAACCAAAATGGTCCCAAAATGGACACCGGGCACGGGCTCTGGCACTTTTATCAGTTCTGCTCCATTTGCAGATTGGAGTTCATTGTCCAATTCCAGCTTTAGCCCATCAAGTCCCATCCTTCTTGTTTTTCTCTCTTCAGTCCACATTGTTTCTGCTCTTGGGCCTGAGATTTGGGTCATTTGTCCTTGGTCCCCAGCTAGAGAAGGAATTGTTTTGTCTCCCTGCTCTGTGCAGAGAGCTCACCACCCCATAATATGAAGCCCAGACCCACACACTAAAGCAGCACAGAATCTGAAAAAGATAAAAGCTAAAACCTGAGGCATCAAGAGAAATAACCAGTTTGTTATATATTTGTAGAATTCTGTGGAAATCTGTGGGATTTTTGTCCTGATGGCTCTTAAATTGTGCTTAAATCAGGTTTTTTTGGGGTAGGAGCAGGGTTATCCTAAATTGCTGGAGGGACTTGCTGAGAACTTATCCCGAATTTCCAGGGGTGGCATGAAAGAAATCAGCCTCAACTTTCACTTTTATTGCATCAGTGCTGTGCTTCATCAAGGGCACAGTGTGACCTTTTCTTTTGGCAGCACTGCAAAGTGTCCCCAGAGAGCTGCATCCAAAAGGACCCAGCATTTTATTCCATGTGCACAGAAGTGGAGAGTTCTTGTCTGGGGGCTGGTACAATTAATTAAGCTAAAGGAAATTTGGTTTGGATGTTTGGTTCGTTGGTTTTCACAGCTGAACTGAAGGATAAAATCAGCTTCTTTATGATTTGTTAGGGGGAAAAAATATCCTTCTTTTTCTTTTTATTAAATTAAACTTCCACATCAGCTGAATTAAGTAGTGGGTTGTTTCCATGTGCTCCTTTATCCCCACTCTTTCATGCTTGTACACCAAAGAAAGCTCTTTACAGATGGAAAAAAAATGAGATAAATATCACAGTCATTTTCCAATAACAATTCCCTTTCCCCATGTGCCTGCTTTTCTTCAGAAGGCATCTGCTCACCAAAAATAAACATGAGGATATTAAATATATTTTTTCCTGTAAGTCATATGAGACCTGATCATCTACTAAAATTGAAACTTGTCTGGGAGATATTCTAGCAAAATTGAAAGGCTTACCAGAAGTGCAGAAAACAAGCAGAAAGAAGGCATTTCTTTCCTGAATTCAGAAATTGTTTGACAAGAACTACCTGCCTTAGTTCTTATATTCACAGAAAATGCACTGGTTTCTCTCTCAGGGTCTCTCTTTCACTCCTGGCTTTCAAATTTATTTGGTTTTATTGAAGTGATAGAGCCTGAGGAAGCAGAGCTGCTGAAGGTGCCGTGAGCATGTGATTAAGTGGCAACCACAGAATATTAAATATTAGTGGTCTGAATAACACCTTTATGTAGATGGATGTGGAAAAAAATCCACTTTTTATATGTATTTCTATATCCAATATATATAAAATGAAGAAAAGATCTTTTACCCTCAACTCTGATGCACATTTGAGATCTGGATTGTCCTCCTCATCCTATATTATATATAATTAAGTTGTCAGACATCATGGCACAGATTAATCTCAATTTTAGGCAAATATGTCTACGTATACTGCCAAATACAGGCAGTTTGGCATTTAGGTGGTCTGAGAATGCCTTGGAAAAGCTTTTCCTTCCATCTGTTAAGGTAATTGCAGCTTGTGTAATTGTAGGTTCTACCAATTTGTGAACCAAGTTTATGAGAAAAAGAATCTTAAAATGCAGGAAGTAATTTTTTTGTAATAAATCATAATTTTTAAAAATAAACAATAATAAAAAAATGTTGTGTCATAAGGCAAATAGCTTCATGCTTCACATTTAAATTTCATATCTGCAAAAAAAGCATTGCTGAAGTTATAGTATTTAGTTATTCAAATTAAGGCATGTTACTCCTGCACCTTCCAAAGGTATGAAAAACTGGTGTGTTATCTAATGAAATATGCATTTCTGAGCTTTGCTAATGTTGCAAGAGATGCTAATTTTGTTAAAGTGTTAACTGTTTCTTTGCTTTTAGGTATTTGGGGTTAGCAGCTGATGGAATTGGGTACTTTGCTGTCCCCAAGCTACCTCCAGGGGCCAACGCTAAAAGTGTTTGATTTGTATGTAAGGCCAAAATATGTTTTTTATCTGGACTCTTCAACCCTCATAAAACCATAGACTTCATCCCCAAACAGGGTTGTACAACCCAGGGTGACAGATCCTACCCTGCTTCAACAAGGAATTTTATTTGCATTGATTAAATCCTGTTGTGCAATTAAAAAATATAAGCCAAGAAAAGCTTTGCATTTCTACAGCAGTCTACCTAAAGAGCTCACCGTTTCTTCATCAAATATCATCCAATAATTTTAGATGCTGTATTTAGTAGACTGCCTTCAATCTGACAATTAACACAAATTAACAGCAGCAAACTCCATTCAAAATCAACATAAAACCCAGAAGGTTGGTCATGCAGACACATCTTTCTGTCTAGCAAAGACATATTAAGATTTCATGGCTGGAAAGTGAATCTAGGAAAATCCAGGCCTATAATTAAGTCTGAATATTTCTTACAGTTGTTTCAATTAACCATAGGAACAGCTTAGTAAGGACTGTGTGAAATTTGTTGTCACTTGAAGTCTTTAATTGATTCTTGTGGCTCCAAGTAAATCACACTCTGTGGGCTTGTTGGAGGGAGATACAGAATAAAGGACTACAGTTTGTGTTATTTAAATAACAGATGGGATAATTGGATTTTATAGCCTGAGAAACATGCCAGCAAAAAAGTTCAAATATAATTGAATTAGTTGATCTAATAAATCAATACAGAAAACTTGCCAAGATGACAGATCGCTTTCTTTTTAGTCTGGGAGCAAAACAAACCGCAGCCTGTGTCAAACATATTTCCAGGGCAGCAGAGAGCATGAAAGTGAGCACATATCTCCATGTCTTTAATGTGAGTGCTATTCCACAACCCCCTAATTACTCACCATGTCAGAAATCTGTTAGAAGTAACAAGAAACGCTCTTTATCTCATCTAATACCATCCAAAAAAAAAAAAAACAAAAAAACCCCAAAACCAAAAACCACGAGTGATTTGTGGGAATTTCTCCCAGTTGGTTCTTAAATAGCAGAGCAGTTTGCAAAGACAGGACTATCTTGAGCCACTGTAAATACCCAGCATCTCCTGAAGACATGAGCTCTAATTAATTTCTGTCATTCATTAGCTCCCTCTGTCACCAGTCATCCCTGATGTGAAGCTTGTGGCCCTATAAACCTCTGCTCGCCTTTGCTGATCATTCTTTCGTGAGTTCAATCAGAAGCTAACTGTGGCAAGCCTTTTCATTTTATTTTTCATCTGACCCTGCCACAATTCAAAGGTCTTCCTACTCGATAATTTTCCTGATCATAGACAGACCACAGAACATTACCTTCATTTTGTGACCATTTTAAAGTAGAAATCATCAATAATCCTGAAGATTGGTACTGTTTAATTCAGGTAGATCTTCCCCTGATTGCTATCAGAGGGTTTTATTCCAGTGTCATTGTCCCATGAACTATTCCATCTGGTCTTTGTGGAATGCAAACTGCTCACATTAGATCAATTAGGAGTTACAATAATTGTTTTTCAAACATTAAAATGTATTTTTTTTTTATCAAATACAGTAGATTTCCTGAAAGAAGGTAAACAAGGAATGGTACTGGGAAGAAATTGAAGAGTGTTCCACAGCTGATCTCATCTCAGAAAGTGATTCATTATCAAACCCACTGAAGAACACTTCATTTCATGCCAAGTAGCTGCAAACAAGGGCACTGTGCAAAGAGCCCTTCCAAATTAATGAAAGTATATTAATAAAAATGTTTTTAATAGATCCTTTGAAATGTCATCAGTAGCACTTGAGAAAGAGGAAAAGAGGCCTTAGTAGGAACCTGCTCTGAAAAACACTGAACAGAAGAATAATGGTGATGCTCAGATCTCTGAGATGCTTCATGACACACTCAGGAAGCTTTTGGGGGGTGACAAAAAGGTCTGGAGCTTTTGTGGTGCTGGAATAAAATCCCATCTCTCCTGCATTTACAGCACTGCCAAGTGACAGACTGTGAGCATGTGGCTTTTGCAGAAGCAGCAGCAGATCCGGAGAAAATGGTATTGCCAGACATTTCTTTCACTTTTTCTGCCAGTCAAGGCAAAATGGGTCTCGTGGAGCACGAGGACATCCTCCAGAGGAATTGCAAGAGCTGGCTTGAGGAGAAAAACCCTCCCACATGTATTGTTGTGGCCCGAGCGGCGAAACAGAACTTTTACTGCAATATCAGAAGGATTAATATGATTTATTAAAATGACTCCATTGTTCAGAAGGCTTGGGCTATTATGTGCCCAGGTACAGAGCTCAGATGTTTACTTCTTCATGCTCAGTACCAGAATGCTAAAAATGCTTTCAATTCAGTGATAACAATTCTCTATATCACAGGTTGAGAGGAAGAAAGCCACATCTCCCATATCGGGAGACAGGGCAAACACCACCTGTGTCCTTGAAAACACAGCTCAGAGATTTGTTTATAGAATTCTATGCTGAGAAAAATGAGCTTTCCCATGGGAATAAAACTTCTGCAGGCCTGCACCCAGGAAACTCATAAAATGTCCAGATGACAGTGGTGGATGGAAGACCATCCTTCCTGCCCAAGCAGCACCAGAAAATCACTTTACCCTGAAATAAGTGGAGTTTTCCACGGCTGCAGAGCACATTAGATCAGTGCAGACAATGTGTGGTGATGGTACCTCACGGGGTATCAGAACTGTAGGAGTCTGCACACAGACAATATCCAAGCCCTCCAATCTTTGATGTGTCCCCAAGGCCTGGTTTTCTTCAGTAAATTGCTCTGACTGTCACAGGAAGAAACGTGGAATAAAAATTAAAGTGAAAAGAAGTGACAGCTCATTCACTGCTACCTGGCTTGTAGAATTTATATGATGTGAGGCTGGTTTGATGCGAATTAACATTTTAAGGAAAAAGAGTATTTTAATGAAATGACAGCATCTGCTTCTCTGTTAATTTGGAGACATGAGGCTAAAAAATATGAAGTACAGACAGGAGAAGGTGGCTTATCCTGATCAGTTTTCTGAGGGATTTTTTGGCTGTTGAAGATGTAACAGAGCAACAGAAGATGTGACAGAAACACAAACAGTGGAAAAGAGCAAACTATATTTGCATGTAGTGCTCGTTTGCTTGGCAAACCACATAGTCATTTTCTGAGGACTTAATATCACAGGCCCAAGGTGGGGAACACTGAGCAGTAAAAAGCCCTGAACAAGTGAATAAAAAGTGCTAATGTCTGGTCAAACACAGACAAAATCCTTAGGTAGCTCCATAGGCACTTTGTTGCTTTATTATTGTGAATAACTGAATTCTGCAAGGTCAAATACTGTAAACCTGTACTGTAAACATCTGATCTGATGCCTCAGGTTTTAACTTTTATATTTTTCAGATTCTGTGCTGCTTTAGTGTGTGGGTCTGAGCTTCATATTATGGGGTGGTGAGCTCTCTGCACAGAGCAGGGAGACAAAACAATTCCTTCTCTAGCTGGGGACCAAGGACAAATGATCCAAATCTCAGGCCCAAGAGCACAAACAACGTGGACTGAAGAGAGAAAAACAAGAAGGATGGGACTTGATGGGCTAAAGCTGGAATTGGACAATGAACTCCAATCTGCAAATGGAGCAGAACTGATAAAAGTGCCAGAGCCCGTGCCCGGTGTCCATTTTGGGACCATTTTGGTTCATCTTGGGTGCAGCCCTGGCTGGGCTCTTGTGCTGCCCAAGGTGGATCCATTGAGGAAATCCTTTTAATAAATCCCTGCCTTATTCTTTAACTCTGTCCAGCCTCTATTCTGGGTCAGCCTTCTCAAATCATCAGCTCATCCCCAGCCTGGACTGATCCTGGGGGCTGCCCCAGCTGCCATAGCCATGCCCTGCAGGATGTTTGCCACCAGATCTGGGCTTACATGGGAGCTCTTTGCCTCAACTAATTAGGTTCACTCAGTTGACCCAATGATCTCAGAGGTCTTTTCCAAACCTTAATGATTCTGTGATCTCAGAAATGTTGAGCCTTAGAATTTTTTCCTGAAGGGAATCAGAGAAAATCAGACAAAATCATGCCTGGCTGGGGTGTCACACACATCCTTGGGCCAGCATCTCTTGGGCCAGGCTGAAAATTGTGCAGATTCAATCTTCACAGGCTGAAATTCAGATGTTTCACAGTGCAGCAGTGGGAAGAAAGAACCAGGCACGATTTTACACCTGGCAGCATCACCACTCACTAATTCAGCATCAGCTGTGCTGTAAGCTGTGCTGTAAGCAACACTGGAGTTCCCAAAATGAGCTTTTCAGGCTTCTTGTGGGTTACACTGATTTTTCAACCGATTAATCTGATCTGATCATTGCTGAAACACGTTCAGAGTGAAGATGCCTGGTTATAAGACAAAAACAAAGGAAAAATGAGTGAGGGAATTGTGGTTTTACACAAAACGACACCTGTTACCAGCCTTCCCTCAGTGGTGGCAGCACCAATTTTGTTGTTGCTGATCCTTAAGCTTTACATCCAAACATCCAAAATTTTAGGAGTTTGCCAGCTTTATCATTATTGTGTTCACTGCAGGCAGCTGCTTCCTCCCCATGGTGTTCTTCCAGGCAGGCATTTCAGCTGGAGCAGGATGAGTTTGACCACCCTCAAGTGCAGCAAAGCTCCAGCTTGGGAAAAAATGTGTGTTGGAATGGGCTGGTGAGGATTAATTGAAAAATTCTTATCTATTTAAAGCTCACTGCTTGAGGCAGGCATCTGTGGCCAGCAAGGGCTACTAGAAAGGGCCTGGGACCACTGTCTGAGGATTCCATGCAGGAAGAAAAACAAATCTCTCAGTCTGGGGACTGCCCTGGTCCCTGCTGGCTGAGAAGGGAGAAGAATCTCTCCTTTGAAACAAAACACAAAGGTCTGCCTGTGGTGTGTGCTGGAGGAAAAGCTGCTTCTTTTTCCAGAGGGATTCCTCTGTGTGAGCTGAAACCAGTCACATCCCCAGAGTCACCCAGAGGCCAAAAGAATTACCGTAATTTCAGGTTTATTTTCAGGAAAAAACCAAAACCAAACAAACAAAAAAAAAACCAAAAAAATAAAGATAAAGCAAGGGTGGTGGCAGAAGCACCTGGGAACATTAACTCATGCCTTCAGAGGTCACCTCATCACAGCACTGCCGCAATTAAAATAACTGCCTAAATTAACTTTTGACTTCGCAGAGGATGTAATTTAGGTAGATTTAAGTGAGAGGGGATGGAATGACCTTACTTATAACTGCAAGCCATGGGTGAAATGTGGCAGTTCAGAACTGCAGCCCCCGTGCTGGACAGTTTGTGCAGCTGTGTGCCTTTGATGGGAGAGCCAGGCCAGAACTGGCCCAGGAGGTGGGAAATATTCCAGAGGTCAGCAGTGTTTACTCTGCCAGGTAAAAAAGGAGTGTTAGTGCTGGCTATAAAGCAGTCATATTTTCACAAGTGCATGGGATAAATTAGAACAGAATTTATGTTTTTTGTAAAGAATCTGGAAGTTATTTATAAAGCCTTGAGAAGCTGCTGATTTTTCATTTTTGATACACTTAAAGCTAGAATCATTGTGTGTGGCCTCCAGAGATGAGTTAGTCCATCTTTTGGTCCCAAGGTAGGATCAGGTATAATTTTGACCTTATCAGGTATTTTGTCCAACTTGTTTCCAAAACACTCAATTAATAGTTTTAGCAATGTCCCAGACAATTAATTTCAACACTTCACTACCTCTGCTTTTAGAAACTTCTTCTAATTTTTTAAAATTATTTTTGGTGTTGTGGCAGTTAATGTATCTCACTTCTTTTTCTGCATAACACAAATATGGAACCATATTTCTTCCTTGTTTTTGCTGGAACAATTTCCGTATATGAAAATATGTGGAATATATACCCAGCACATTGGGTGGTGAATGAAATGGGAATGTCAGCTGTGGCTCTCTCCTCTGTGACACATTGCAGAGAGCTCCTGATGTCCCAGGAGTAGCAGAAGAATAACTTTGTTGTGCAGCACTAGGTGGAAATTGCAAGGAATCTGTTCCCTAGAGTATTATAGTATTTTTATTGCATTTTTTATAGATTATAGTATTTTTTTTTATTATTGCAGTGAGATCTTTATGAGTGTGTTCGAATGTGAAACTAGATAAAGGTGATATAATAAGGCAGCTAAACCACTATCCCAATATCCACTGAGGTGCAAGAAGGGAAAAATAAAAGGCAGAGATGATGTTTGACAGCTCATAGGCAGCACCTTTATCCTCATGTGCCCTGTCATGAGCCAGGTCCCAACACCATCAACTGCTTTGAGGCCAAGGTCAACAGTACCTGAGCTGCTGGACCTACAGATTGAAACAAGCTGCTCTGGTGGGAATTAATTTTGTTCCTCTAAGGCAGGACAGGTTGATGATGCAGCAGGAATTGCTGCTGGTGATCATTAGATGGCAGCCTTCCTTTAGGTTAGGGAGGGAAGGCTCTGAATTCGCTACAGGTCCTCCAACCTGCATTAAAAAAAAATTAAAAATAGATTCTTCCCACCTGTTGCCACTGGCAAGTTTTCATATTAGTTGCTAAGTTGACCCACCACCCACACTGAATTCACCTCACCCACCCAAACCTTCCCTGCCAGAGCAATCCAAACCCTTTCCCACTTGCAGCTCCTGCCTGGCTCAGAGAGATGCTGTGCAGTGAAAAGTGAGCACGTTCCTCCCTCTGCAGACACCTCCACATCAGCCTGGGCTGGAGGGATTCATGCTCGAGAGACCCAGTCCATGCACGGTGACATCACATATTGGCAGTGTTGGAGTCCAGGGCACAGGGAATATTTCTCTGCCTGTTTTAGGAGGCCCTGGTCCCCAGCTGGACACTGCTTTTAACCTCTGTCCCTGGAAAAAATTGCCAAGGCTTTGGGATGAGTTGGACCATACAGGTGTGAAGTAGATTGCAGTAGTATGTAGTAGTAGTAGTAGTTTATCACAGGATGAAGAATTTAGAATTTTAGGATTTCAATATGAGAGTGAATAGGGGNCAGGCAGGATAGCATGGCAGGACTGACAGAGGATTTGGGAATGGGAGAGGGCCCTGGATTGTGCTGCAACATTCAGTGTCATATTCATGGAGCATAAAAAAATCATCTTAGTCACCTTGGCTTGATGCCTTTTCATTCCTCATCAAACTCGTGTTTTCAGGCCATGAGTTTTTTTACTTTACACTCGATAAATGCCTTTAGGGTGCCCATGCTGATGGATTCTCTTTTCATTCTTTTTTAACAATAAGAAAAAATCCCTTTTCACCAGCAGAAGTTTTAAGCTGTACAGGAAGTTCTTTTAATTGATTTTGGCATTCATCACGCATTGAATTGACTGCCTAGCCAGTCAATGATTTTTAATGCCAAATTGGAGGGATTTTTGGGGGTGTCCCTTCTATTTTCTTGCTTTGAAAGTCAAGTTGTTAGCTTGCAAATCACCTTTAATATTCTTCCAGATTTTAGTGAAAAGAACTTGGTTAATAGAACTAAACATGAAATAAAACAATATCCATGCTCCATGAACCAGTAACACTTTGCTCAAGACACAGAGAAACTGTGTAATAAATTGCTATGGAACTGATTGGGATGGGATCAAATTTCACCTAAAATACACCAAATTACACCTCCAGCTTCATGGCACTCAGAAATTAAGTAGAATTAACGCTCTCTGAGGTGAGGAGTCCATGCTTATTAGAAACCCAACTGGCGTGTTTGCTAAATTCATCAGTGCACCTGACAGCATGTTAAAACCAATAAAGCAGCTGACGTTTGCTGTTTGAAAATGTAATAAAACCCAGCGTTTCGGGAACTCGCAGTTTGGCAATCCTCAAATTGATGCTCCTGCCACAGTAAATTGCACAGAATCATTTAATTTCTCCCAGCACCTGCTCTGCAGTTCATTTGCAGACATTTTGCCACGTGAAAGTGGGGCTCTCATTCGTCCCTGCTCCCAGTGGTGCCCGTGTGAACCCTCCAGCTCACAAGGATGAAAGGGAATGTTGGAATACAGGGCACAGAGAATGTTTTTCTGACAGTTTTAGGAAGCCCTGATTCTCAGCAGAACACTGCTTTTAACCTCTGCTCCAGGGAAAAATTGCCAAGGCTTTGGGATGGGTTGGAGCACACAGGTGTGAAACTAAGTAGTAGTATGTAGCAGCAGTAATAGTTTGTCACTAGATGAAAAATTTAGGGTTTTAGGATTTTAATATGAGAGTGAATAGGGGACAAGATGGAGGATTTTGGGTGTTGTCTCATCCCTTTCTTGTTCTTCTTCTGCTCCATTTTCTGTTGTATTAGTGGCACAAAGTCATTGGTTAGAGAAAGTAATGGCATAGGTGCTACATGAGTAGATTAATAGAAGTTATTGGTAGAAAAGTAAAAGCAAAGTACGTGTTAGAAAGTAATTGGACTGATTAGCTTTAAAAGTCCTTGATTTTGGGTGTTTGCTCCATTTTGGTCCATTTTGTGCCTTGTTTCTCATACGCTCAGTCTGGTGTGAAGATGGCGTACTGAACTTAAGAGAAAAATAAACAACAGCCTGAAGACCAAGAAACAGAGAGTCCTGCTTGTTTTTCACCCTTTGCCAAGAACTCATAAGGGAACCTCCTCCAAGGGCCCAGGTGGCAGGTTCCCTCTCGTGTCAGGGGCTCAAAAACCTGACAGGGAAAGGGAAGCTGGCTGAGCCACCCACACCTCTGCTGCTGTTACTGCTTTTGTCATGTCTGTGCTTAAGGACTCCGAGGTCCCTGTTGTGCTTGGCTTTGCACTGAGAGGAGCACACAGGGCTTATCACTTAAGTAGAAATGTTTCAGTTGAGATGGAAGGAGAGTTCTAACACATAGCAGCTGGTTTGCTCTCATTCCTGCCTGACGCTTTTTCAGAGAAGTTGTTTTTTGACTGTGTGGACAAGAAAGAACTTTTCTGTTCCCCAGAAGGTGGGAACCAACAGGAGGCTAAAGGATCAGGTAGACTGAAAGGGAAGGAGGGAAGTACAGGGAGAAGGGAGAATTGTGGAGTGAAGGGAAGAAATGGGGAAAAAGCAGAAAAATTGAATTGCTGCACACAGCTCTTTGCATCCAGACGTCTCAGCTCAGATGGATTAAAAACAAATTAGTAATTTCTCCAAGGCACCTTATTTAGGGATCCTGTTGCCTTGCATTTGCAATAGTACATAAAAGGAGATGGAGGCCATAAATATCAATCTTAAGAATTTCTTCTCTGTCTCCAGTGATGATGGACCAGTTCTGGAGGTATCCACCAGATACAGGTGCCTCAGATGGATATCTAAAGTTAGATGGGATTGATCCAGGTTTTGATGTTTCCAAAGGGTGTGTGGTTTGGCTGGAGATCTCCCCAACATCATCCCACACCCACTGAGTTATTGGGAAGAAGTTGACCTAAACCAAACACTTTACAACTTTATTTATCCTGTGAGTCTTTGCTTTGCCTGCTGCTATTTCTGCTCCCGGGAGAATTTGGAATTTTCTTTCTCTACTGGCACAGGGTGGAGTCTGGAGGAGGTGGGAGAGTATCCTGGTGTGTCCTGGCTAATCTGCTCTTCCTCCAGCATCAGCTGCAATTTAAGTGGATTCAGTTCCCAGAAAAAGAAAAGGAAAATCTCCCTATTAACACCGTTTGTCACAAGTCCTTAATATCATACTTGCCTTTTAGCCTTACTCATCCAGAGTAAGTAACAGAGTAACATCCAGAGGGGGGAAAAAAAAAACCAAACAAAAAACATTCTGAATAAATGAGATTTGACAGAACCTTCGTCAAGAACAATGGCTTTAAAACTGGCTGGAAGAAATGCTTTTAAAAATAGACCAAATTGATCTGTTGCCTTTGAAAAAAAAATCAATCTTAAGAAAAAAGAAAGAAAAATTCTATTATTCCCTTTCAAGCTTCTCATAATAATTTTTGAAATCTGGATTTCACCAAGGAAGCCTTTTCAGTTTGTTCTTTTAAAAGAGTTAAAGAGTTCCTTCATTCATTTTTCCTCTTTTTTTTCCCCTTTGGTGTGACAGCATAGTACAAAACACCTTTCCTGTATGTATGGAAATAAAGCATGTAAATCCAAGTACCAAGACCATGAAAGTATCATCAGTATTGATGAAATCAGGCATATTCCTACTGCTGCTGAACAGATTATCAGAGTTGCTTTCATTTACTTACACGTAATTCATTTTTCACTCATTCACTGGCTAAACACAACCAGACAGTGTGAGATACACAAAAAAAGCCAATTAAGAAACACTTCTCTGTGAATCCTGGTAAGCTCAAAGAAGATGTAGGCGATGCTCCAACTCCAAAATGCCCTCAACAGGACTGGAGGGTTCATCCACCTGCCGATTTCGCACACCCAAATATTTGATCTAATGTTCACTCAAATCTGGGTGCCGCTGTTAAGAACGGCGAAAATGACACGACACTGACTCCAAGTTCTCAGAAGGCATGAAGTGAAGTTTATTAGAGACTACACATATTTATAGACAGGATCGTTCACCCAGAACCTGATTGGTCCTTAAACGACACCCCTCTCACTATCAGTTAATTAGGAACAACACCTTCTTGTAAATATCTTTTCATAAACATCATGTACACCAAATTCTGTATTTTCACAAACACCAGGTGCAGAGATTAGGATAAGAATTATTTTAATTCCTTCTCTGAGCTTTCTCACAACTTTCCCCAGACAATGTCTGGGAAAAGTTTTCTGTTTCTCTCTCTGACTAAAGTCAGTAAACACAAATGGGAAGAGGGTTGTTGATTGTAATGGGCTCTGTATAAGATTTGTAATTTCAAGCTACTGCTAAATGCATCTGCCATACCCCAGAAGAAACAAAAGAAGAGAGAAGAGAGGTTTCTCATTCCTCACCAGCTCACTGGGATGTACAAATGCAAAGCTTTTGGAGGATACGCACTGACGTGCACTGGTAGATTATTATGAGGAGCTGATAATTGCATCCCAGCTAATTAGTGGCTGGGAAAATGCTCTAATCACCACTTGGCACCAAAGGTGCTTCGTGCCTGACTGGAGGCTCATGAGTGACATGGCTTGGCCAAGCTCTCCAGCTCAGAATTAGTGACATTTTAGGGAACATTGCCATCCTGAAGCCTTGGGGAAGCGCTGCAAACTGGGTTGTGGGCTGGACCAGGACACTCACTCATTTCGTCTGGCAGCTTTGGGAACAGTCAATATCTGTGTTTCACACAAAACTGCACAAGAGAACTTCAGCATAGACCTTTGCATGAGGAAACGTAGGAAATACTCTCTCCTGAGAAAGACTTTTCCTAGACACAGAATATGGAAAGTTGCTTTAAATCCTAAATAATTCAGGGGACATTTTCTTTCTGGTACAAATCTGTTAATTTGTTACTTGACTCCTACATTTAAACAAAACTCTCTGTATCTTAACCTACACTTTCCTCAGTGTTTGTTTGCGTTACCTGACAAGCGTAACGAGCCCCATAATACATCACAATGTAATTATTGCATTAATCACCAGCTGAATACATTAATTATCATGATTGCATGACAAGGAAGCCTTCCAGACAACACAAAGCTAGATTTATCTGTGCTGTGTGCTGTTACAAGTGCCCACAGCTTGGGCTGGGATTTCTAAGTCTTCAGGATCATTGCTAAGGGATTCCTGGTTCTTTTCTCCTTTCCCTTTTCCCAGATTCTTTCCCCAGAGTACATTGGTACACACTTTACACTCTCATTTATCTCCATTTTCCTCGGTGATTATTTAGGATGATGACCCCAGCAAGAGAAATAAAGGGACAGCAGAAGGATTTTGCCACAGAATAGGTCTGTTTCTTTGAGATAACCCTTGACAGTTGCATCTTCTGAGTAAAAACCCAAATTGCTGGATTATCCAGAGTGAGTAGGCGGGAATTGATGGATTCAGAGCACGCAAATTCTGATTTTAGACGCATTCAGCCAGTCCTTTACGTTCCTGACAGGACATAAAAATACAAACACTCAAACAAGCTGAGAGCAGCTCCATAATGCTGAAGACCTTAAACATTTTGGGTTTTATCAGTAGGGATAAGAGTTTAAACTTACTTGCAATTATAATGGATAAAAAACAATGTTTAAAAATCATTAAAAAGGCTTAATTTGGGGGTAAAACTATTGGAATCTTTGAAAAGCTTAATTCTAGACATATTTTAGGGAATTCTGGTATTAACAATATTAATGGGCTTGTCCAAATCAAAATGTTTACCCTATGAACTTTGGATAAATTTGATATCTTTTGCTGATTGTTGGCATAACTGGTCAGCATCTTCACGTTGTAACATCTTCACTGCAAACCCGCCAAAGTCTGGTCTCACCATGTCCTTACATAATATAAATTATATATATACTACATAAATTATACACATATAAAATATTAAGGAGATTTCCCTCTGGGGAAGGAAAAAGAAGAAAGTTGAAGATGGCTGTAAACTTATTATTCCAGGGTACTAAAACTTCATACTAAACTTTATGCATTATTGAGATTTTAATATAATTTCCTTTAAGGAAATAACTCACTGTATTCACTGGGGCTCTGTTTAGTAATAACAATGTTCAGAGAACATAATTCCTCCTTGACCGGAAAGAAACTTCATCAAAAATTCAACATAATTTTTTATGAAGCAAATATTTAATTATGTGTATATAGTCTTGTAATTGCAAAGTAATGATCTGGTTCGATATAAAAAAATTTCCTCCATTCTAATATTTAACTATAATTACAAAAAAGTTCAGGCAAAACTTATGATAAGTATTTGAAACATGAATTTTAACCAAACGTGTTTGGTTTGAAACAGGATTTTAACCAAACGTGTTTTCGTGACAGCTCCAGTAAACATATTGTCCCTGGTAATATTTTAAACTGATTTAAATGAATGCAACATGTCCAGTTTGGAATTTGATGCATTGAATGAACCAGAAGGTTATATGGGAAGTTAACTTTGCAGCAGGAATATTGGCAGGCATGAAGATATTATCTGTTGATTAATATCCCCTCTAACTCCACACCCCTGATGTGACTTTTTTCCCATTTTGTTGACTTAACAGACTGCAGTTCTGCCACTGGGTCCCAGATACAGTAAGAGATGATTTCACAAAAACCCTCCAGTCAGGCTGAGAACATCACCGAGTTTTCCTTTGTCTGCATGAAAGATGGAGTAGAAAACTAATTTCCCCATGGAAAGCAAAGCACAAGTTGCATTGAGAAAAGGGAAAAAAGGAATCAAGGCCGCCCCCACAAAATGTCAAAATCAAAACTTACAATAAAAATCAAAGCACTTCAAAATACTTAACGAAAAAGATTGGTTAATTGGCTCCTGAATAGTGAGCATTGATTCACATACAGTGAAAAATGGATAATAAAGGCAGGTTTGTAACAGGGAAAAGCCAGGCAAGCTCCAAGGCATTAACATGAAACCCCAGGGAATATCCTGCAGGTTAAATTGGTAAAGCAGAAAAGCTTCTTTTTGGTAGGTTAAGAAAAATGCAAATGGGGAGATGAAGACCATACAAATTGCTATGCCAAGCTACGAGGAATACATTCCAAACCAAAAGAAAACATTTGTAGTTCCCCCTCACTAAAACCACATTAGATTTCCAAGTCCTTTCTTGACTAATATCAAACTCCTGATCATTGCAAAAGCAAATGAAGCCAGCAAACAAAACCCACTCTTGACCAATTGACTCCTCATTCTTTCCCTGTGTCCCAATATTATTTTGGTTCTTGTGCAGGAGTTCTGGCTTGGGAATGAAGGTCTGGGTAGAATCAGTACGGCACAAATATTAATCAATGTGGAAAAAAACAGAATCACAGAATCACAGAACAAACTAGGTTGGGAAAGACCTTTGAGATCATCAGGTCCAACCTACGACCTAACACCACCACCTCACCAACCAAACCATGGCACCGAGTGCCACATCCAGGGATGGTGACTCCACCACCTCCCTGGTGGTGGGCAGACAGTTCCAGTGCCCAATCACTCTTTCAGTGAAGATTTTTTTCCTGATGTCTAACCTTACCAGACTGCTGGATTGTGTGGAATATAACACACTGACACAGATGGTGAGGGAGTCCCCTAGGGAAGGCACCTGCTGGACCTGCTCTTTGCACCAGAGAAGGAATTCTGGGTGATGTGATGGTTGGAAGTGCTGTGGGCACAGCGATCACAACATCTCAGAGAAGTAGGAAGAGGGCTCAGTAAACCTCTGCCTTGGGCTCCCAAAGGCCAGACTTTGGCCTGTTTAACAGCCTGGTTGGTGACGATGCCTTGTGAAGGCTGACCCAGAGCAGAGGCTAGATGGAGTTAAAGAGTAAAGTAGGGATTTATGAAAAGGATTTCCTCAATGGATCCACCTTGGGCAGCACAAGAGCCCAGCCAGGGCTGCACCCAAGATGAACCAAAATGGTCCCAAAATGGACACCGGGCACGGGCTCTGGCACTTTTATCAGTTCTGCTCCATTTGCAGATTGGAGTTCATTGTCCAATTCCAGCTTTAGCCCATCAAGTCCCATCCTTCTTGTTTTTCTCTCTTCAGCCCGCGTTGTTTGTGCTCTTGGGCCTGAGATTTGGATCATTTGTCCTTGGTCCCCAGCTAGAGAAGGAATTGTTTTGTCTCCCTGCTCTGTGAAGAGAGCTCACCATCCCCTAATATGAAGCTCAGACTCACGCACAAAAGCAGCACAGAATCTGAAAAATATAAAAGCTAAAACCTGAGGCATCAGTGAAGTCCCTTGGGAGGCAGTTCCTGAAGGGCAAAGGAGTCTGAGAAGGCTGGATGTGATTTGCAGAAATCTGAAAGGCACAGCAGGAGACTGTCCCCACCGGGCAAAAGATGCACCAGTGGGGAGGATTTAGATTGGATATTATGAAATATTTCTTCACAAGCAGAGTTGTCCACCACTGGCACAGACTGCCCAAGGTGGTGTTGGAGTCCCCATCCCTGGAGGAATTTAAAAAACATGTAAATGTGGCATTTGGGGACAGGATTTAGTGGTGGCCTTGGCAGTGCTGGGTTAACAGTTGGACACGATGATCTTGGAGGGCTTTTCTAACGTAAATTATTCAGTGTTTCTGTGATAAACACGTGATTAAACAGATGTGTTCTGCTGAATCAGGATGTGGGATTAGCAACAGGACAAGAACTGAAGGCAGGAAGTGGAAACACAAGAAGCTTCAGCTCAACATGAGGAAGAACTTTTGCACATTGAGGGTGGCAGAGCACTGGAACAGCTGCCCAGGGAGGCGGTGGAGTCTCCCTCTCTGGTGACATTCCAAACACACCTGGACACATCCCTGTGTCACCTGCTCAAGGTGAACCTTCCTTAGTAGGGGGGTTGGATCAGATGATCTCCAGAGGTTCCTTCCCACCCCAACTATTCNTTTTTTTCCTGATGTCTAACCTTACCAGACTGCTGGATTGTGTGGAATATAACACACTGACACAGATGGTGAGGGAGTCCCCTAGGGAAGGCACCTGCTGGACCTGCTCTTTGCACCAGAGAAGGAATTCTGGGTGATGTGATGGTTGGAAGTGCTGTGGGCACAGCGATCACAACATCTCAGAGAAGTAGGAAGAGGGCTCAGTAAACCTCTGCCTTGGGCTCCCAAAGGCCAGACTTTGGCCTGTTTAACAGCCTGGTTGGTGATGATGCCTTGTGAAGGCTGACCNTTTCTAAGAATATTTTACCTTCTTTTGTTTGTTTGAGATCCACCCTTAATTTAACAAATCAAAACTTAGGAAATGTAGTTTCCTTAGTCTGAAATGACAGGTAATGGATGGAGAGAGGCACCTGCATGGTTTTCTGAAACATATGTTGATATTGCCATCTAGAGAGCTTTGGCACTACTAGGGGACTTCATGTAAATAAATACTGACAGTGCAGTGCAGTGTTGGGGCTGTTTAGTTTAAACTAAGTGCTCTCCAGATTTTCAGAAAATGCAATTTTGTTTCTGTGTGCAAACCCAGCTTTTTTTCTTTTACCTAACTTCAGTCCATTTTTTTCAGACTTTATTCTCACAAGCTGCATTTAAATTAGTTTTATTCTTTGAGAAAGAAGATTTTCCATTTATCATTTCTAGGAAATAGGTACAGTCTTTAGGGGAGAGAACAAGATACAGACATGGCCCAGGTTTGAAATCTTATACTTTGCCATGCTGTGCCAGAACGTAAAGAAATGAAAATGCCAAGTACCATTATTATTTTTAATTTGTAATGACTTTTAGGAACATGTAATTTTAACATGTGAGCATACAAAACAACAGTTTATTGCAGCAGCTAAATTAAATCAGGGAATATAGACCTGTGCTTCTGTTGATTAAATAATTGGGATCCTAGTCCTGTGTTTTCAAAACTCCAGTTCTAACCAGGGTGAGCAAATACAACTTTCAAAATGTGCAGACATGAAGTGATAACTCAGCCCCAGAACTGTGATTATAAAGATAATAAATATCAATAGGTTTACAGAAGCCTGGCTGTGAACCACAGCTGCAGCCCAGCAGATGATGCAGCTCCCTGGAGCCTGTAGGAGCAGGAGTACCAAAAGAAGCAGCAAAATGCTCATATAAATTTGCTATCAGAATTATTTCTTTAAAGTTCCTTTTGTGGCCTTCATGTCAGATCAGTGTGGGTTAGTCCAGGGAGGAGAGCTACCAGTGAATTAAATTTGAAGCTGCCTCCCACCCCTTGCAGCAATTTTTACCACAAAAGCTGCAAAGGTTGAAACAAGACCATGGTCCTATACAGGTCAAATCTGTCCAAGATAAATCCTCAATATAGATAAAAGGTATTTCCTGGATTAAAAGACATGGAGCAATCAAACACCCACCCTCCAATATTTTTGTTTTGTTTTTTCATTTATTTTCTTTGCTTTCAATGCCCATTCCTCAAATACTTTATTCTTCCCTGCTCTTCAGCATCTTCTATCTTTTCTCTAAGCTGATGCAAGTTCTATGCATTTTTACTGCCTCCACATCTGCTTCTTGATGTAAAACCAGACTGCTCTGCTTTGTCTCTGTAAAGCAGCTTTTATTTAGCCTTCTGCAGTTCTGATGTGTAAAGCTGTGATGGGCATCCTGCCCACCTGAGGGCTCAGCAACTTTCATATGAATTCCACCAAACTCTGGACCGAGTGTTACCTGGAGCTGGAGTTTAATTGCTGTCTGCTTCTCACTGTGTGGTGAGAGTGCTAAAACATTCCCATTGGCTCCTCTGTTTGGTTCAGGGAGAGTTTCCCAGGAGAGCAAAGGAGGTCTTGTGGGAGCATCAGGGTTTATTGTGCCTGAGAGCATTGTCCAAATGCTCCTTGAGCTCTGTCAGGCTTGGGACCATGACAGCTTCCCTGGGTAGCTTCTTCCACTGCCCAACCAGCCTCTGGGTGAAGAGCCTTTTCCTGAAACCCAACCTAAACCTGCCCTGACCCAGCTCCAGCTGTTCCCTCAGGTCCTGTCACTGGTCAGCAGAGAGCAGAGGTCAGTATTGCAATAATGCTCCCACTTCACTGCTGTCCTTCACAGACGCCAAAATCAACCTGAGTGCTCAACCTTGCTTATATCCTTTCAAAAATAGCAGCAGAACTGCCTAGCACAGAATCACTCAAAATGTGTTTGATAGATGAGATAAGAAGCCAAATACACCCAAATTTCTCTGCATCCTCAGCTGCGGAACACTTCTCTTGTCTCCTTCTGAACCTCCCAGATTGCAATCAGTTGGATACTTCGGGCTGTTCTCCTTGACTGTGATGTATTTTCAAAATTATTTTAAGGCTGTCTGTACTTGCTATTGTTAGGGGCTCGTTTCCACTATGCAGATGTATTTAAATGTATTCATCCTCCCCCACCTTTCCATGTAGTGACTGTCAGCTGTGTCTGCACAACCTGCCAATTACAGGAACTTCCAGAACAATAACAGCCTAATTGATAGGCAGAGTAAATGAAGGAGCAAGGAGGAGATCATCAATGCTGGCAAATGAGTCAACAACACCCAGAGTGGTCATCAGGTGCTCTGCTCCCTTAAGGACTTCAAAGCAGCTATTTGAAATCCATATTAAAATGCATGAAGTGTGTGATCCTGCCTGCTTCACTCAGGATAGGGCAGAGTGGAGAATTTCAAATCATACAGGATTTTAGAGCCTAATTCTCTTGTATTTGAGCTAAGGTCCTAAGTTTTATGAGGAAGGATCTTACGGAGAAGGATCACTCACAATATTTTGCTTAAGCTGTGCAGCTCCATGTTGCCTTCAAGGGCAGACAAGTGCCCAAGCACAGCAGCACAGTCCTCAGGCTTGAGGGACCTCTAGATATTTTCATTGTTTTGAGTCTCATTTGCACATTTCTGTGTAGAAGATTGTATGTACTAAAATACCCCAAGTATGGAAATGCTTCTCTTACCCAGGCAAAAGCATGAGATAAAAAGGTAGTTCCCAAGAACGGACCTCAGGTGGTAGGCTGAATCTTTTCTTGTCTTTGGGATGATGAGCAGCTAACTTCTACTTTCAGTAACATCTGCCTCCTCTATTCTTGCTATGGTCATGGGTTGATTTCTTGGGCTGCAAAGAGATAAAGTCCTGGACAAAAGATTTCTGGAACCTTTGTGTCGTGGGTAGTGTCTAAAATTTGAGGCAAACACTGTCTTCAAGCCTAAAGCAGAGGTTTAGGTTGTGGGTCTGTCTCAGTTTGTCTGGGGGACCCAGGCGGTGTTACTGTTACACACATTCTGTCATCTTCCTTTACTTCAATTACACTTTGAGTTTTCTGAGGGGTTTTATTGAAAAAAAGTTTTTGAGGAAGACTTTATGACTGAAAAACTGCTTTGCTGCAATATTTACACGAGATTCAGGGAGCTGATATTTCTCATAGGAGGCTCTTTCCTCCACAGCAAGTTCTATTCCAGAACATACAGAATTATATAAAAAATTACGAACAAACACTGCAGGATTGATGTCAGAGTGAGCCATCCTGCCAGTTCCCTGCTGAAGGCACTGCTGAGGATCGGGGGAATTTAACAATTTTAGGAATGGAGTAAAATTTTTCTAGGAGAAAAAGTACACAAATGTCCATCTCTTTCAAACCAAGAGGGAAAGAACTAAAAAAGAAGCTGGCAGAAATCAGAGCATCCTACAAGAGCAAAGCTATAAATCCTTAAGGGCCCTCAGACACTTCTGTTGCAGCATGAGTTACTGAAATCCATTGCAGGGAAACAACATTTTAGTTTTATCTCATGGAGTCCTCCTTACTGGAACATGTTCTATGCCCAGCTGCAGCTCATGGAAATTCACCTAAACATTGCTTTACACCTCAGTTTTTTTCCCAGAGCTTTACCACAAACAAGACATAGATCGTTGAGCCTGAAAAACCCAAAGAAAAACATGATGGTAGTAAAGCTACTCCAAATCTTGAGGAAAATAAAATATATACATATGGGAGCAAGTGTAGGGAAGTAAAAGTGACAAAGAGAAGTGTAACAGGAAAAGCTCTTAGTTTGTGAGTAGAAAATATAATTATGATACAGAAATTTACATGCCAAAATAATGATTTTAGTAATCATTTGATGTACTCAATAGCTACAGAATAAGATTATTAATTCAATAATAATAATAATAATTACCATCATAATCTAGCTCATATATTCCTTTCGTCCAGAAAATCACTGAGCACTTTACAAAGGAGGTCAACACCATTAGCACTATTTTAGATTCTAAAATTCACCTGACAGAGGATTTTAAGCAGAAATCCCTCTGGAGCCTGCTCTTGAATTTTGCTCATGATGGTTTCTTCCTTTGTCCACCAGCAGTATTTGCAAGTCTAAGCAGCCTGGCAAAATTGTACCAGGTGATGTTTTTCCCTTTTAATATGTGCGTGACATTTCTTTTTCTCTACAATGACTCACCAAAGCAAAACCAGGGAAAATAACTTTGCTTTTTCACAGTTCTGGTGCAAGACAACAAGGTTGCTTTAAGATTTTCCTTGGAGGGTTTTTCCTTCCATGTAACATTGAGTGGCACCCTGCTCTCCAGTCTGAAGTGTTCCCAGCTACTTTGGGATCAATCCTTGACCTTGTAACAGCCTTCACCCACATCTTACCAGAAATAAGTTTGAGTGTGATCATCCCAATGGTGACTGTAATTCAGAAAATGAAAGCACAGTGGAATCCAGTTATTTCCCTTCATGTTTAGCTGTGATCATTGGGGTATTTTTAGTCGACTAAAAACAGATTCTTCATTACAGTGTAGTGAAGAAGAATTTACAGTGTTTGCAAAAATTTTTTTTGAGGGTCTTGAAGTGGCCATCAGCATCTCTCAGTCTTTTCAAGGGTTTTGTCCAGAAAAAGACTGAAAGAATTTGCTTGATGAGTGGAGAAATCGCTCTGGATTTGTTCAACCAACTCTGGGAAGGAAATAAAACCAACCTCAAGCAAGCAAATTAAAGACCAATTTTCAAAAATCCTCTAGTAGATTTTTCTCATTTATTGACCATGGTAAATGATTGCTTTAAATATCAAATTGCTCAGAAGCTTAGAAGGCTGGAGGAGAAATAGTTCAGTACCTCCTGCAACTCCCGTCATGCCCCATGTTCAGGGGTGGCTGCTCCTTTGGCCTTATATAAATTTGGGTAGTGTGAGGAGAAACACTGAGAGTGAATAATTTTATTTTATTCTCTGTGTCAGGCCACAACTTGAGTCAAACCCACTAAGCCATAAAATTTTTTGCATGGTCATACAAAGCAAGGGACATTAAGCCACATTTGTTTCAATCTCCTAGTGTTCAAACCAAACTTCAGATCAAAGGGGAATAATCCACATTTCCAACATGCTTTGAATTATGAGGAAGTGCTAGCATTCCACAAGTAAAAAACTACCAGATAAAACCATTATTAATCTAATTTTGACCAGGACTGACCTAGTCTCAATGAATTTAGACGTCTCTATGACTTTAAAACCAGAATATTCTGGAAAGCCTGAGAAAGATCATGGGAAAGATTTGGAAGCCAAAACATTTTTTCAAAGAGCAGAAAATAGCATTTATTGTGTATTTTCCAAATTTTCTTACGTTCTAACATAGAGTCATGGAATGTTTTGGGTGGGAAGGGACCTTAAAAACCGTTTTGCTGTCATGGGAAGGGACACCTTGCACTGGACCTGGTTGCTCCAAGCCCCATCCAACCTGCCTTGGAACACTTCCAGGAAAGTGGGGATTTCCTACTCCTTGTTGGTGGGAAATAGGAGTAAACTACAGGGTTGAACACGGTTGTGCCAGCACAGGTTTGCCTGGAGTCTGGATCAGATCCCAATTCTGCAACGAGAGACGTGTCCCTTGGCTGTGATTCTTTTAACAAATTTCACATAAAGCAGCAATTTAGGAAAAAATCTCAGATCTCATACCTGTAGCGTAAGACAGGATTGGCATTGTAAACAAGAGGTAACGGCCTAGGGGGAAAGGCGACAATAACACCTGAAACAGCACATGCCATGAATTTGGGGATATTTTGAAATCAATTTATCCACCAGCTCCATTCCCTGACACATCACATGTGCTTCAAGGTATCCTGAGATGCCACTGCCAGTCTCAGCTTTCACACCAGCTCCAAACTCCATTATTTTGCTCATCCACGGAAGAAGCAGGGTGTGGAAGAGTGCTCCCAGCAGATGGATCTGATGCAGCAGATATAAATAAAATTCCCTGGCAGAAATCAGACTCTCATTTCCCCATCGTTCACTGCAGAGGGTGCTGTCTGCCCACATTCCTGGTCCCTAGGAAAAGGTGGGGAAAGAGGGTTGTGAACTATTTAAAAGTTGAAAAGGCATGTTGTGGGATATTACCCAAATGCTCCAGAGTCTTGCACAATTAAAGACATAAAGTCACATTTTAGAGTCATGGCAGAGTGAGTCACAGTGAACTAAAGCCACTGAATGCTGAACAAGCAAAAGGCAGTCAGCCCTGGTTTAAATGAAAAAAAAAAAAAAAAAAGCTTTTCCTCCCTGCCTTTAATGAAGTTTAAGTCTTTCTGAAGCCATTCATGTAGGCAGTGATGCAAAAGTACAAACAATAACTTCCTCCTGTTAAAATCACAATGTTTTGGGGATCTGTTTTCATACTGAAACTCAGGAAAACAGTTGAAACATCAGAATTTTGTTATGAAACAAGAAAAGCGGGGCTCAAGGATGGTCAGTCCTGTCTTGTCCTGTCCTTTGCATATTTGTGGGGATCTCAAGGCAGATCTTGATTTCAGCTGAAGCCACTCATCTGACAGCACCAAAAAATCAAGATTTTTTTTCCCTGAATCTGGAAGGGTTTATCTGTTATCCTGCTTAACTTATAAGAGTGTTGTTTAAAATAAAGATTTTAGACTTTTCCTAGAGAATTCCTTTTTCCTTGAACTCTGCCTGCATGAATCTAAGGACTGGAAATATCAAGGCTTGACTGAGAAAAAAAAAGTAACTCTTGTCTACAGTACTAAGTCAGTCATTTGCTCACCTTCCATGTAATAAATTTGCCTTGACTGCTTAAGGAAAGCTCATGAAATTTGAGTTGAATCAAGTGAAGAACCTATTGCTTCTATCCCATTGAAGAATCTTTTGTCTCAATTAATTTTTGTGGCCAGTGAAAATGAAGTCACAAAGATTTGGAACCAATTCTAATCAATACAATTTATGTATTCAATGACCAGTATGAGCTCATGGAGTTGTTTAAAAGCCTTCCCTCAGCTGAACACAGACATAAATCTAATTAAATCAACTAACCTTTAGAAATCTTCTTTGAAACCTCAAGGATCTGGAGATACTTCCCATAAACCGAGGGTCAAAGGGCACTTTTGGCACTTTTTTTCTGTATAAAACTGACGGATCCCTGACATTCCATGGACACCCATCCTGTTGCCTCCTTGATAGTATAGGGTTAAAATGTTTCTAAAATTAGGGGTATAGTATTTGGAAAAAAGGGTGGTTAGGCCTGAGAAAATGTACCTGTACTAGATCATGTGATAAGGTCTGGGACATACTTACCAGGTCATAGAAGTGATAAGATTGTCAGATGTGATGATTATCTGATAATTGAACATAATTATTATGTATACATATGGATCATGGAAAATGATGTCTCAGTGGGCTTGGGAATGCACACTTGGGTGAAATGAATATATACAATAGAACAATGTAAGTTTAATGATTAATATATAGTTATATAATGGAAAGGTATAAAATATGTCCATTTCAAACCCCTGTCGGAGTTCTGTGTACTCTGGACTCCCAGGAGAGCTCTCTCTCAATAAAAGTACCTGCATATCATCAAAATATGCTGGATTATGTGTTTTCCTACCTTACCCTAACATCCTGAGCAGCTCCTCTGTGCATCCCCCAGGAGACTTGTCCCAGAAAAGCCACCCAAGGAGCAGCTGCTGTGCAAACAGAGCCATGCAGAGCCATTAGGGACGCACCAGGGCATCTCAGACACGAAGAGGTGACCCTCACAGCCTCACAAGATACTCCAGGGCACCCAGGATTTGAAATTAAGTGTGGAAAAAATAAGATGGAATTCAAGACATAGATTTTTTTGGTGTGAGCTATTTGTCTTGGTTTGAAAAGCCAGGTGTCTGCTAAGGAAGGCAGGAGCCTCCCTTGAAATGGAAAATAGAAACGCCCTCTGCCCGAATTATTACAATTTTGAAATTAAAGGGGCTCTCAGGCAAAGATATGGGAGTAGGAATAACAGTTCTTTATTAGGAAAATTAAGAAGAAATACAAATGCAATAGTACAAAAAGAAAAAAAACCAAAATCAAAAAAACACTGCCAGAGTCAGAGCAGGAGCTGGGACCCTGTGTGTCAGGGTGTTGGTGGCAGTGCCATTCCATGGTGGCTGCTCCTCCTGCAGTGACAGATGTGGCTCTGCTGGAGCAGGGATCCTGGACAAGGCTGGAGTTTTCCTCTGAAGCTCCAGGGCTGGTGGAGCTGGGCCTGCTCTTCCTCTGGGAATGCAGTGGGAAAAGGCTCCTGTGGTGTTCCCAGCCTCAGATTGTATCCAGGTAGGAATGCTTGGCTCCTCCCCCTGGGCAGAGCCTCTCCCAGTGGGATGATGGAATTTTATCAGCCATGCAGTGACACTCAATGGCCATGAACAGCAGATAACTGCCCCACCTGATTCTAACCAATGGCAATAGAATTCACAACTCCAACCACATCTTGTAACCTAAGACACTGTTTCAAGGGCCAATTAACCTTAAATTTAAAGGATAGGCACTAGAACATCTAGGCAGATGAACTCTTAGAAAGTGATAACTTCAGGGAAATGTTGGGAGGGTAGAAAAGAAAGTACTGTGATATTCTCAATTTTGGAGAATTAAAAAAAAGAAATTAATTAAATAACTGGTATTTTAGTGAAACTGCTTATCCCAAAACAACTTTTTCTAGAAAACATGAATTCTACAATAGACACATAGTAACTGTTCCTCATATCACAGACTATTACTATCTTTAAATTTGACCTAACTACCCTATTTAATATGTATTAATATGCCAATAATAGCAACTTTACTATCCTCTTCTTAATTCTTCCTTTTTTTTTCTTAATTTATGTGGAGTACAGATATATTTTCTATTGAACTCTCCCTCTGGCTTTCATGTCAACAAGACTCATCAATCTCAACTCATCATCAAGGACTTACATATATCAGCACTAAATTTTTCAAACCTCATGGAAAATTGTTCACATTAAGAACACTCTGAGTGTTGCAAAGCACTCTAATTTTTATGCCATATTTCATGTAAAGAAATACTACGTAGATAGGCAGTACCTATATACCATAAAATATTCCCTTTCCTGCATTATATTCCTACAATTAATTACAGAATTCAAGTCTGACAAGATTCTGGAAGATTTTTCTGGTCACTGGCTCACAGACCAAGATTCAAGTCTAGAGAAAATACTCCAAGTACCTGCTGTGACACTCAGCCATACAAGAGTTACTTGATGTAATAAACTATATTTGATACTAATTTTGAGTGGTGAGAAGGAAAATGCATACTTCACTTCAGCTTTTGTGCAAAAGTTTCTGAGTCACAGAGATCTAGGTTGAAATGGAAAGAGCAGAGACCCTCTGACCTCTTCACTCACCCCACTAACAGTAATTAGCTGATGAGTGAAACTCAGGGAACAGGAGCATTTGTAGGTGTTGCTACCAGGGTGACTCCCCACCGTCACTCTACACATGATAAATCCCTTTTTACTATTGTGAAATGTATTCCTGCGTTATTTTCACTTGCTGTTATCTTTTCTTCTGCCTTTGAGCTGAGCTTCACAGAGGCAGCAAAGATCAACTCTAAACCCAAGGGTGAAAATTTTGGTGCTCCAGGCCTGGGGAGCACAGCTGAACTCCAGGATAAATTATCTTTTTTTTTTTTTCTAGATAGGAGAGGCAAATAGAATCTAAAATTTCATGGAGTAAATTATGTTAATGTGGGATACTGATGGGAAGAGAGAGTCACTGTGAGGATAGAAGCCATTGATTCCTCATGGCTTCCCTTTCCTCCAGCCCCACAGCTTGCGATCCAATATAATTAATTCATTATATAATTAATTCAGTGCACATAGTTGGCTGTGTAATCTCCATACCTGCTTTTGCAGAGAAATTGCCATAAATATGTCCATTACTTGGCTTCCATGGCATTTCTGAAATCTCATAATAATGCAGAAGCGGAGTTTCTGAGCTGCTACAGCATCAAATCCAGATTTTTCTGGAATACTTGAGGAAAACCCCTCAGGTCTTTCCCTTATTCTTGAGAATTGCATCGAGTTTCTCTCCCACCTTGCAGACCTTTTTCTCCTTTGCTGCGTCTCTTCTCAGCTCCTCACCACACCTAACTGTTCATTTAAACATCTCCTTATTAACACTGCACAGTGGAAGCTTTTATTTTCACATCCTGTCAGATTTAATTACAAGCTTCACGTTTTCCTTTGCTACACGTGCCTTTGCTGATGTTTAACCAATCTCTTTTTGTTCAGGGAGGAGCAGGGTTTACACAAAAGCTCTGATTATGGTAGAGATAATTGCATCTCAGTTTTTGGAGGATTATTCTGCTTAGGCATCTACCCCTACATGCTCACAGTCACTGCCACCATCTCCACAAAGGGATGGCCAAAACAATACCAAAGGGTAAATAACAGTAAAGTCATTTACTGTTAATAGCCAACCAATAATGTGATTTTTCAAGGTGCAAAATGACCTTTTGTGTCCTCCTCCTTCTCCCAGCCTGCAGGGGTTGCAGTCAGTCCATCACACATTGTCCCTTAGGGGAGGACTCCTCACACTCTTCCCCTGCTCCAGCCTGGGGTTCATCCCACAGTCCTTCATGAACTTCTCCAGCACGGGTCCTTCACCTGGGCTTCAGACCTCCAGGAACTGCTTCAGGATGGTTCCCTTCCCACTGGGTGCATCCTTTAGGAACGTTCCTAAAGGATCCAGCCACGAGGTCACAAATCCTGCCAGCAAATCTGCTCCAGAGTGGGCTCCTCCATGAGCTGCAGGTGAATCTCTGCTCCCCATGGAGCTCCCTGGGCTGCAGGGGCACAGCTGCCACTCCATGGGCTGCTCCAGGGGCTGCAGGAATCTCAGATCCAATACCTGGAGCAGCCCCTGTCCCTCCTGCACTGCCCTGGGGGCTGCAGGGCTGTTCCTCTCACATGTTCTCACTGCAGTTGTGCAGGGTTTTTTTCCCTCCTTCCTACACACATGATCCCAGAGGCATCACTGCTGAGCTCAGCCTTATCCAGCAGTGGGTCTGTCTTGAATCCAGCTGGAATTGGCTCCATGGACTCGGGGGAAGCTTCCAGCAGCTTCCCACAGAAGGCAGCCCTGTACCAAAGCCTTGCCATGCAAACCCAATGCACCTTTTAATTCCTCTTCTTAACTTGTTGCACACATGGTCTGACCAGGAGTTCTGAGCAGCTTACCACAGTTCCATTTTGTTTCTAAATGCATTCAGGAAGCAAATATCCTTTTAAAGTGTAATTCTCTCATTTTTGAACTGAACTCTACTTTTTATCTCCTTTTAAATAATCACAGTGGCACTTCCAAGATCTTTGTCACTTTTTCTTCTTTTGTTTACTTTGCCTGTCTTTGATTTATTCTGGGTTGCTGCCTGACATTTTATGGTATATTGGTGGTTGATGTGAGTTCCTCCACTGCTCCTT
Source organism: Leptocoma aspasia (assembly GCA_013399835.1). Classification (NCBI taxonomy): domain Eukaryota; kingdom Metazoa; phylum Chordata; class Aves; order Passeriformes; family Nectariniidae; genus Leptocoma; species Leptocoma aspasia. The sequence goes on from VXAX01005976.1 coordinate 680,809, forward strand.
CAGCACAGACAACACTCAGTGCTTCCACCTTACTGACACAAAGTGACAAATTGCTTCACCTTGAAGCATAGAAAACACAGAAAAAAATGCTTCAATTACTTTTTCCCATGTTCAGGAGGGATTATTTGCATGTTTGGACGCAGTAGCAAAAGGACCAGTGACCTTCAGGTGGATTTAGTTGATTAATTTTATATTAGTCTGTGTTGACTTCCTCAGCACATTGGCACTGAGCATCCTAATGGGTGGGAGGGAGGGAGGGAGGGNGAAGGAAGGAAGGAAGGAAGGAAGGAAGGAAGGAAGGAAGGAAGGAAGGAAGGAAGGAAGGAAGGAAGGATTTGATGATCATGCCTTTATTTAGTAAAATTTGCACATTCCAGAATACTCTGATGTGGAGAACACTGTCGAAAAGTGAGTCCTTGCCAGGGAATTATAAGGTGTATTTGCAGCATGTGAATTTAGGTCATTGCTTGCATGTATTTAGGTGAAATATGGTAAAATTTATGTAATATTTACATATGTCTGGGTTGGCTGGATTTTTCCTCTGTAAAGACAGTTTAGATCTTTTCTCTCCCTCCTTGCACCAGCATATTTCAAGAAAACTTCCCCTTTCTGAGCCGCTTTAAATTAGTTTTGTCTTGCACCAGAGGGAAAATCAAGTGACTGTCTTCTTATTCTTTTTTCTTTCCTAATTTTTCTTTCAGAATGAAGAAATTTCGCTTTACTGTAAGACAAAAAGGAAGAGCAAGCAGTTCAACACCAGTCTTCTTCTGTGTTTTCAGATTTTGAGATTTCATCTTCACATTTGAAGACCACATTTGGTTTTGATATATTTCAGCCTTTTTTTTTAATCTTTTTTTTTTTAATCTTTTGATTTGTTGCTGCTCTGAATTTAAAATCACCTGAGTATAATTAAACAGAAATTTAAATTAAGGAATTGCAGGAATAAAATAAAACCACCATCCCCTGATTAAAGCACAGTGTTTATCACACTATTTGAAAGAGTGGTCAGGACAAAATTCTCATTCAAACAGATTCAGTGCTCTAAGGCTGATCAACATTCACTCTTTTCAACCTCACTTCTCTGGACTGAAGGGAACTGAAATTACCCTCATAGTACCTGGACTTAATAGTGAAAAAATGAAGGTTTTGAACGTGCAGGGTCAATAGTGGTGGTTGTTGATGTGATGTAGAAGCTTTTTGCTCAGAAGTGACTGAGAAGAGCTGTGTACACTGAGAGATCACCAACACAGACACCGACTCTTTCGGGCCTGTGCTCAGAGAATTCCCGGGATCTGGACACACTGCTGAGCCAGGAAAATACATGGATGCTTCTTGGCCATGCTCAGCAGTGCACAGAGGAGAACAAGTTGCAGAATCACAGAAACACAGAATAATTTATGCTGGAAAAGACCTCCAAGGTCCTCAAGTCCAACCTGTGACTGATCACCAGTTAGAGCAGGGCACTGAGTGCCACATCCAGGCATTTCTTGAACACCTCCAGGGATGGTGATCCCACCACCTCCCTGGGCAGCCCCTTCCAATTCCTGAGCACCTTTTCCATGGACAAATTCCTCCTGATGTCCAACCTGGCCCTCCCCTGGCCCAGCCTGAGGCCGTTCCCTCTCCTCCTGTCCCTGTTCCCTGGGAGCAGAGCCCGACCCCCCCAGTGTCCCCTCCTGTCAGGGAGTTGTGCAGAGCCACAAGGTCCCCCTGAGCCTCCTTTTCTCCAGGCTGAGCCCCTTTCCAGCTCCCTCAGCTGCTCCTGGGGCTGCAGACCCTTCCCCAACCCTGTTCCCTTCTCTGGACAGCTCCAGCACCTCAATGTCCTTGTCATGAGGGGCCCAGAACTGGACACAGCCCTCGAGGTGTGGCCTCACCAGTGCCAGCACAGGGGGACAATCACTGCCCTGGCCAGTGAAGTTCTGTGAAGAGCTGTCAAGTTCTCACATCAGACAGGAAATTCAAATGTACCAAACTCTGTTGAAACAAAAAGTTTTGGTTTTTTTTTTTAAATATGTGTCTAGTGGTTTTGGTTCACCAATTTAGAATTTAGAATTGCCTCCCATGCAAAACCACCACAACGTGGGACAAAATGTTCTGAGAAAACTTCCAGAATAATTTTGCCATCAAATTGTGTTTTTCCATAATGGAGCAATGAACCACAGGAAAGATCCAGCCTTGGATAAGGAAGGGAGAGACTCAGCTGCTTTTTTGTACATTAAATGTCTTCAAAAGTCTTGGGCTAAATTAACTTCACTTTGTGACACTTGCAGAAATAAGAGACATTAGAAGATATTTTTTACTCTCTATGGGTGATGACTGAGCTTTCAAAGATGGTAAAAGCTGCCATAAAACTGGAGAGAACCATCCATGCAAGTATAATAATAAAAGGTTCTACAGGCAGCCCTTCACCTCCATCCCACCTAAAAACCAGATTTTGCTCTAGAAAACAGTTTTGGCATAAATCTACTTGTGTATGTGACTAAACTAACATCCATTGGTTGTTGTTGTTGTTGTGTGCAGCTCAGGTGCAGGAATAAACAAGTAGAAAATAAAGTATTTGATCTTTAATCTTCGCAGTACTTAATGGAGTCTCAGTGTACCTGGTCCTCAGGGCCTCCCAAAGTGACCTGGGGCCTCCCAGAAGGAAGGAAAAAGCAAGAAAAAAAAATCCCTGGAAGCTGTAATGGCAAAGTTCAGCTCTGGAGATGCCACAGCAGCAGGTACAGACCCTGAAGGGGCAGGAATGATGCCATGTGCTTGGATACGAGAAATGTATCTGTTAATTCTTGATAGAAACACACACTGATGGAAAAGAGGGATCTCCTGATAACCTTGTAAAACAGTCAGTGCTGTCGTGCTGTGGCAGATATTCAAAAAGAATAATAGAGTTTCTTTTACTTTCCTGAGCATGTATTTGTTATTTTCACTTAGAAACTCAATTTGGACAACCCCACATGGGTTTTTTAAAGACGTATCATTAAATCCCTCACCATTGATGGACCATAACAATATGAAGTTATTTCACATATCATTACAGATGGAGCATGGTGCAAATTTAAAAGCAGATATTCTGCAGATCCATCTAACACTCAGTCACTTCAGCCAGAACTCTTTCAAAAGACCATGATTCATCAGGGAACAGAACCATTTCCATGTCTAAAACTCTTTTTTTTTTTATTGCGTCTCTAAGTACCTCACAATCAGTGGAGAACTGTCATTTTCCAGCCCACTTTATGTCATGAGCTAAGTGACTAACCTGTTCAAAGTGTTTAGTGTCAGCTTGGAAAACAGAAAAATCCAGACAAAAGGAGAAAATTAGCGTCCTGAGGAGTACAAAAAAGCTCATACAAAGACTAAGATTCAAATAATCTTCATTCTAATCTTCTGAAAAATACCCAAAGGCCTATGAGAAAGAAGTTTCACTAAATTTTTGGCTGGTGATATATCTGAAGCTCTTTTCCCTAAACAGAAAGTTTTATCACACTAGAAAAGTTGGCTTTTAGAATGTGTGAAACTTTGGAGGAGCTTTTGGAGCATTGTGTGTGAAGAGTCAGAAACAAATGAAACAGAAGATAAAATGCAGGCTTAGTGTGGGTAGGTAATGACAAAATAACTTGATACCTTTCTCTGAAAAATTAAGATTTCATGAAACAGAAGATAAAATGCAGGCTTAGTGTGGGTAGGTAATGACAAAATAACTTGATACCTTTCTCTGAAAAATTAAGATTTCATGAAACAGAAGATAAAATGCAGGCTTAGTGTGGGTAGGTAATGACAAAATAACTTGATACCTTTCTCTGAAAAATTAAGATTTCCCATGAAAAGTGTTACACATTTAAATCTGTGAGTGTGGGTAGGGTACAGCACCTGCTGCAGTGCCAAGGGGACACAGCCAGAACTCCACTGAGGGGAACCAGGAAAAGGGGAGGTGACATCAGGCAGCAGGTAAAGAACTCACTGGCAGAGTTTCCCAGGAAACAGGACTCAGGCCTCAGCTCATGTCATGGTTTCTGTCAGAAGTGGCACAAAATGACACCATAATTCAATTTCCCAGTGAAAAGCTAGAGGGCATCTTCTATTAACAGAAAAATCAGGACTTTATATCCTAAAAGCTGCATGGCCTCAGAGAGTGGAATTAAAAGAAAGCTGAAAGGAATTTATTAGGGAAAATAAAAGTAAGATTGCATATCTGGAGACTGACCACAGGCATTTCTGTTGTGATTTGGGACACAGCAGTTGGAAATGAGTGAGGAAGAGGAGCAGTGGTGCAGCACAGATGATAACAGGGTAAGGGGGAAATGCTGGGGTGATGCCAGCAAGGAGGAATCTGAATGCAACAGCCAAAAACTGTTTCCAGCAGACTCAAGGAAAATTGTGGGCCTGGTATAAGAAATGGAAGAGATCTCGTTTGAAATGCAGGGTTCACATCTCTCTGTTCATGGCCAGCAAAAGATTGAGCCCTGAGGAGGTGTAAGGAGAGACTGGCTTGGTCAGGGAGTGAGAGCCCTCTTTGGGATGGAGAGAGGGAAAAACAGCCTTGCTATGCCAGGTAAAAGGCCAAGAAGAGCTGGGATTGTCCTCTGCCAGTACCTCAGTGGAACAAACTCCAGGGATAGAAAGGATCTTTTGAAGGTGAAAAAACAAATTTAGAACAAGAGCATCTGATCTGAACTGTCAATGAGTGCCTTTGAGCTGATAGCAAAAAGATTTACGGGCCAGTCACTTAAGAGTTGGACTTGATGATCACTGTGGGTCCCTTCCAACTCAGAATATCCTGTGATTCTGTGATTTCACACCTTAGGACTGGCAAAGTCTCGGAATAGCATTTAATAGAAGAGAAAGAAATAAAAGTGGTTTTGTAACAGCTGCCATGTGGGATTCAAGTTCAGTTTCCCTCTCTCACAAGAACAGAGGATGCTCTTTCTGAGCAAAGTCCTATTCTCTGTTTTGGGCTAAATTATCTCCTGGCTAAGTGCTCGTCTGACTCTGCAGAGCAATGCAGTGATCATTTCTTTTCTGGAAGATGACAGCATGGAAAATAATGGCACCTCTGCAAATCTTCTTTTATCCTCTTAGATTAGTGCATGATGAGAAAAGACTCCTCTCTCTTGAGCCCAGGAGATGGATGGAGATGCCGATGGGTTCCCGTGTGGCACATCATGATTGGTGCTCTCCCATTGAGAGCTCCTCTCTAAACTGCTCAAATTCAAATGTTTACACCACTGATCAGCACAAAAAACTGAAATGTGCTTCTCCACTTTGAGGATCTTGCAATTTCAGACCCTATTTTGTAAAAAAAGAAAAGAAAAAAATGTATTGGTTGCATATGATCTTTTAACCACTGGAAAAAAACCCACCTATGAATTATTTCACTTATGCTCAGCTCTAAGTTGCCTAATATTGCAACAGGGTTTTATTCATAAAATTATGGCTTTTTTTTTTAATTAAGTTAATTTGATTGAAATGAAATTAATTGAAAGGGGAAATGGATTTCAAGCTCATTGCCCTAAATTTCCAGAAACACTGCTCCTTACAGTGTTGCTTCCCCTAACTTTAACTTCTTCCTCTTCTCTGTTTAAAGGAACCTTGTCACTGCAGCTTTCAGTGTGCAGCACAGAAATGTTCTGTGTGATCTGACCTTGAAGCTTCACTGATGGCAAGGAACAAAACCTGGTGCTCTCCAGGGGGCCGATCATTTGGGAGAAATATTGGAGATTCTCATGAGCACTGTGTCGATTTTATCTTATTACTACTTTTAAACATGTACAACAAAATATAGAATTAATCTGGACTCTTTCTCTTCTCAGCTGGTGAGAAGATTGTGGATGTAATGCGCTCTGACACCTTCTCAATCAAATTTATTTTGCACCCTTTGCTCCTCTTCCATTTTCCTGAAGCTGCCCAAGTCCCATCATCTGTTTTTTAAGCAGCACTTGGTGTTGCAAGCACCTGTGAAAAGTGCAGTGTACCCTTACCAGACATTACTGGGGTGCTCCTCTGAAACCATCTCTTTTTTCTTCATTATTTCCTTATTTAACAATCTCAAAGCCCTGCTCTCGTGCCCACATCTCCTGGGAAAAATCAGAATTCTTTGAGGCAGGATAAGAAGGCAAAAAATCTCAGCAAACATGGTCCTGTTTCCATCTTTCTCTCCATCTTTGGAGGGGGCCTGGCATAATTTCTGGCTGACTTCAGCAGGGCAAGAACCCTTCCTTATCAATGTTATTCCAGGTGAGACTTTCCTACAGCTTTGTTTTAGCAGGATGACACTGAGAGGACTGTTGTTTATGGTGGGTGTAAAAAATGCAGGATTTGGTTGGAGTAAAACCAGAGAGATGGGGCCTATTTCACTGGGGTTTTTTAAGGGATAACTCATTTGGACCTAGTTTCAAAGGCAAGTTTTAATTAAAAGCACATTGTGCAGATTTGTAAGAAAGTGGCTAACTGGTAGAAGGTCAGCTATCTTGTAAGCAGCAAGTCATGGGAAAATTGTGCTATTATGGGTTACATAAGCATAACAAAGCTTTCATCTATAATTACTATTAAATTCACCCTCTTTGAATAGGCTCCACAGCTCTGCTGGCCTTCAGGGCTTTAGCTAACATGGGGTTTGACTTTTTGCTAGTGGAAGATACTTCCCAATCAGCAAAGAATATAATGAGACCTGATTCTATCCTTTCAGTGGGCAGAGGAGAGAAGAGAGTACAAAGGCAAAACAACACAGAGAGAGCTGGAGCACAAATTGCAGCAGATAAAAGTCAGCTGGTGTTCCAGGACAAAGCAAATTTAACCCCAGGAAGTCTTTGTTCATTTATGTAACCTTGAAGATGGACATGTCCTGAGATGACAGCTGATAGAAAGGGACATCACTTGTCATCTGCCAAGAGAAGACAGGTCTTGGGCAGTATGTTGTATTCAGAGAGAGGAGAATGATTGCTTATCACAGCTGTTCCAGAAATTGTGCCAAGGAATTGGTTCATCCTCAGAGGTTCAGAGGTTGGAATTGAGATTGGCACCACAGACATCATCCATTGTAGAGAGCTGTAGAGAGCAAGGGAACACAAGCAGAGGGCTAAAACAAGATGAAACAAGTATCACCAAAAGTCAACACAAAGTCTCTAGAGTGCAGCACAGATCTCCTGGACTGGGTCCAGTGGAGGGCTGCAAAGGTGATGAGGGGACTGAAGCATCTCCCTGCCCAGGAAAGGCTGAGGGAGCTGGGGCTGTTCAGCCTCAGGAGGAGCCCCAGCTGAGAGGGGCCTCAGCCCTGGGTGTCCCCTGGGTGTCCCTGGGTGTCCCCTGGGTGTCCCTGGGTGTCCCCTGGGTGTCCCTGTGTGTCCCTGGGTGCCCCTGGGTGCCCCTGGGTGTCCCTGGGTGTCCCTGGGTGCCCCTGGGTGTCCCTGGGTGTCCCTGGGTGTCCCTGGGTGCAGGGAGGGGCAGAGCAGGGCCCAGGCTCTGCTCCAGGGCCCAGCAATGGCACCAGAGCCAGGGGCAGGGACTGAGCCCAGGGAGTTCCACCTGAACATGAGGAAGAACTTCTTCACTGAGAGCACTGAACAGATTGTCCAGAGAGGCTGTGGAGTCTCCTCACTGGGGATATTCCAGGAGTGCCTGGACACAGCCCTGTGCCCTGTGCTCTGGATGGCCCTGCTGGAGCAGGGAGGTGGGACCAGATCAGCCACTCTGGTCCCTTCCAGCCTGACCCATCTGGGATTCTGTGATTCTGTGTTTGCAGCTGCAGCCATTCTAAACACAAAGATGAACTTCTAGCTTTAGTTATTTCCATGTTGTATTGTTATAACCAAGAGCAGGAGAGTTCATGTACGTATTTAGGTATATATAGGGCTAATCTTTGATGTCCTTCACCACATTTGCTTTGGTTCTGCTCAATTCGTTTGGCTGTATAAATGTCCACAGAATTAGTATTAATGAATTAACATCTACCATGAATGTACTAACATCTAGCCTGCCTGAAGCTGGACATGGCCTCTGAAGCTTGTCTTAAATGTCGCTGGTGGTGGCTTTTCCTTTCAAACTCTTTTTTTTTTTTCAGACTGATAAATGCCCAAGTAAGTCAAATTAGTCAAAACAAGTAACATCTGAAATCTTGACATGATCCCATCCAAACGGAAACATTCCCCTGCTGACTGGACGTGAAAAATGCAGTTTCAGGTTTCTTTAAGAGAATTTGCACTCAAAGAAAGCATCATTAGCTCCGGTGTAGAGCAATGCTGAGCATCTTTACTGACAAAATAGTGACTTGTAGAGCAAAATTCTTTATTTGTGGTTGTTGGTATGCCCAAAGCTAGTGGGGTAAAATTCTGGCTGATGGTTTTTACGGGTTGTAATAAATCTAAAATATTTTCTTTCCCAGAGTAGGACATTGAGACATTGCTTCTTGCAATTATTTTGCCTTAGGACTATAAATTTGCTAATTATTTCTGTTTTACCAGTTAGGATAGTGCAGATTGTATTGTTAAGCTTTGAAGAAAAGGTCACCTAAAGAACAGAAAGTCCCCTCAATTTTGTCGCTGGTACATGACCCGGTAACTCATGATTGTGTTATTATGATGCTGTCTGGACCACTCAAGTCCTCTAGAGAGATTCTTCAGATATTATCCTAAAAACACACTCAGGTTCTCCCTTCTTCATATCACTTTTCAGGCAATATTATGCTAATTTAAATAGATATTTATTTTTATTGAAGCTCCTTTATTTCCCTTGATATTTTCTAGCTCTTTCCACAGAGTACAGACAAAGATTTCTTTTTCTTTGTTACATAGCACAGAGCCAAAGATCTGCTTATCCTATTTATTACATGAGTTATAAAATATTTAAAGATACTTTTCCCCCCTTAAATATTTCAGTAGATACATAGGCTAAGTGATGTGCAAATTCTGGTTCTGGGGAGACAGAGACATGTGCTTAACTTCACAGATAAATGCAAGGGGACCACTTGTGCATACATTTTTAAGACTGGAAACTTAATTAGCCATAGAAGCATAGCTGCCATAACCACTTTTCAAGGAACAAGACATGGAAGTGTGTTTTCCCAACAAGTGTGTTTCCCACTTTCCCAATGTCCATTTTCCTTAACATCGACTGCCATTCGCCTTGAGGAGCAAAAAATGACTCCTTGAAAATGCGTTCTCAGCTTAAGAATTAAGCTGAGAATTAAGAACACGTGCTGCATGTGAGCTTTCCTCATCTGGGAAAACAGCATGAAAACACAAAAACACCTGGGCAAACATCTGCTGGGTTTCATTGCAGCTAATTCATCCACCATCTCCCTCATCCTGGGCTTTTCTATCCCATTTTCCACTACTTGAGCAAACAGGTAATTTGTGGTTGAATGTCAATGCACATAATTCCACATTATCTTTCCCAAGACTATTTTTCCCCTCAGTTTCTCTTCCCCTTTTTCCATATTAAAATTGCTGTGTTTATTTTTTACCTGCAACCCAAGGAGTTAATTCAGACTATTCACCTGCAGAGTCCATTTTTGTCATGTCTTATTCTCTTCCAAATAACAGAGTTTGGCATTCAGCTTTGGAAGTGCTTGTGCAGTGATTCTTGCAAATTTATGGCATGGGAATGGGATTATATTTTTCTATCAAATATTACAACAATAGCATTTTCTAGACATGGATTTCAACAAGCTGGACTAGGAAATGGAAAAGAGAGTATACAGTTTTTCAGTACTTCTAGTAATTTATGCCTTTCCTTCCCACACTTACAATATATGGCTCAGGAAAAGAAAATGTATTTGCTTGAAGAGTATATTTACAAAAAAAGGCTTGAGGGTTCCTGCCTTTCAATAAGACCTGTATATATATAAAACATATTTCTACTTCTTTACTAGGATCCTTGAAAATTCAGGCTAAATGTGTGAATGAACACTGCTCATACCTCAAGGGTTAGAGGGCATCTTACAAGAAATATAAATTTACAACTGCAGAAGGTCTTGAAATTGGAAAGCCAAATTGAAAACATGATTGTGCAAATATTAGCACAACTCAGAATGATCAAATTAATCCAATTCAGCTGGTCATGATTTCCAAGGGTTTAAAGCTGACTAGACCAGAAAGATTAAATAAAATTGAAATAATGTTGCTGCTTTATACCTGCTTAAAGTAATCCAGGATATCAGACTTAATGAAGGTTAGGATTTTAGGTGATGGGTTTGTGTATGTGTGAGGCAAAAGAAGATCCTGAAAGAACAGCACTAAAGCTGCTTTGAGGGTCCTCCCCTAATTTTCTACTATGTACCTCTGGATGCACTGTAAATACAAATTAATATCCATCTCTGGTTCCATTTGGAGGGTTGTTTTCAACTTCTTCCCCTTCTTGATTCCATCTGGATATCCTTCCTAATCTTTTGGGGTTAACAAATTTACATAGAGAGCTTTTCTTTTCAAAAGGACCAATTGATCATCTAAGGACAAAAATTCATCTAAGTCAGAGGAATTTTTCCTGTGACCATGAGATAAAACCTGTATGCCAGTGGGTCTGGATTTCCACTGTCCCAGGAGCTCCTCCTGGATCTGAAGGATCTCCTTCTCTCAGCAAGCAGTTAACCAAAAGCCACTTGTCAACATCCATCTCCAGAGTCCTGGAGCAGGGGCAGTGCTTCAAACTGCTCAAAAGCCTCACAAAACCATCATGAGATATCACTTGGACACATCTGCATGGAAAGATTCCATGATTTTCCTCTTCTGTATTGTTCTTGACTAACATCTATCTTCCCAAAATACATCCAGTCTCCACCTGAAATTGGTACAGCTACTCTTTTCCTGGTTCCAGTTGCTGTTGCAAGAGGTGCTCTAATTCTCCTCCCAATTTGCCTCTACTTTACTCTGTCCAGATTTTCTCTGATTAGTCAAAAAAGTATTTTATTCCCTTGTATTACATCCCAGTGCAGGAACTTACACACTTTAAAAAGCAAGTCTCCATCTTCTCCTCTGATAAACTCTGATTTTTATTCCCTTCTCACTGTGAGACCTTTGAAATAATTTTTGTGCCTCTTTTCTGAGCCATCTGCCTTTCTTTTCCCCCCCAAAACCTTCTGATGCAGAAAAGCTTCATGTCACAGAACTCTCGAAGGCAGTAGCAGCAAGAAAGTCAATCCAGTGTTCAGAGCCAAATTAAGAAAGTTCTAAGTTGTTTTTATTGCAGGAGAATCTGCAAGACAGATTGCTGTAAATATAATACAGAAGTTCTTGCAGTGAAAACAGATTCAGTCTTGGGAAAGACTGTTGGTTTTGCTGACAGAGATGAGATTCCAGATGAGAAAAGAACCAAAAAAATTTTAGTAGTAGTAATGGTAGTAATAGTAATAAAAAATCCCCAATTGTGCTGTCCTGAATCTGCAAGAAAGGTTTACTTTTAAAATAAAAACAAATATCCAAGTTAGACACGTGAAGAAATAAAAAACTACAGAAGATCAACCCAACAGTTAATGGAATCAAAATCCAAAGTGAAAAGATAAAGCAAAAATAAAGGACCTTAAGGTTGCGAGTTGGCTTCAAACTGAAGCTTGAACTGCAGCTGAAAGTGGAAAATGTGGATTTATGTCAAGAGGCCACAGATTAAGATCTGCCACCTGCCCTGAAGACTTTACACTCAGAGTAAATCAAAATGAGTGTCTCTCTGGGGATTGCTGAGTGCCCCTGGAATGAGTCTTCTGATTATAAAAACTGCCTTGGGGCATTTTGAATAAACTTTTTGTTTAGAAATAAATGACCCAAACTCTGTTTTCTGTTGTCCTGCAATAAACCCGTTGTAACTCTCCTGATAAAAACTTGGCTCATGTGCCATTGCTGTATCTAAAACGCTAACAAACTATGAGGTTTCCAGATTGTAACAAAAATTGTAGAAAAAAATATCCTGACACAGTAAATCTGGGAAGATTAACTAGAGACTTCTTAAATTTTTGGCCTAACAGTTTCAATTTCTGGACAAAAATAAAATAACACAGAAATACAGAAACGAGGGCAAAATTTCCAGCTGAATACGTGATTTGTGTGAACCTTCTTCTCTCCCCAGCTGATAAGAAATAACAACATTTTGTCTCCTAATCCAGGTCATAGATAAAGGTATTAATGTCCTCATTCAAATGCTGTGGAAACTTTCCCCAGTTTTCCCAAAATCCTGCTGCAATGGATAATGGAAGCAAGAAACAGATGCTCAACATCAAAACTACCTTTACACTAAGTGAAGCCTCACAGCAAAATGCAACCACCAAAAGGAAAAACAGAATGGACATAAAATCATAATTTAAAGGGGGAAAAAGATGGAAAAACCTGATAAATTATCAGAAAAAACATAAGAAAATTATGAATTGTTGCCATTAAGCTATGCTGTGGCCATCTGAGGCAGGGACCACAAAACTGAGCAATGGGGAGGCTGCAGAGAAAATTTGTAATGACTTAAAGATCCCAATGTCCCTCAGAGGGACAGGACTTCAGACCATCTTTGCAAAAAACTGACTTTCTTCCCAATCCAGAGAACAGGAATATGTGTTTGTGAGGGGTGAGGAGAGGTAACCAATAAAGTGAGAAAGATGCAAACACACAATGCCAACAGGTGGCTTGGTCACACACGCTGATCTCCAAGGCATTAAAGCTGAAAGGTAGAAAAGCTCTTTGCTGGAGATTTATTTTGTGCACAGCATTATTCTCACTAGAGCCCTGTTCATTTCTTGACACAAGAGGCAGTGTCCCAAGGGCACACTTGGCTCTTCCTGTCCATCCAAGCACTAAAATGGAGAGTTCTTAAATTAAAATATTAATGCACTTTGGAAAAAACATGAGAAACTTAAAGAGGTTCCAACAGGTATTTTTTGCTCCATTTTCCTATCTCATCACGGGCAAGGAAAGTAATTTCTCAAGGATACCATTACTCAGTTCTTATGCAGAGCATTCAGATACACAGTGCAGGAAAATTTCATGGGATCACAGAATGGTTTGGGTTGGAAGGGACCCTAAAGAACACCCAGTTCTACCATGGCAGGGATGCCACCCAATAGACCAGTTGCTCAAAGCCTCATCCAACCTGAACACATCCAGTTTAAACCCATCAGGAAAATCTCTTACCTAGGTGTTTGTTGCAGAGTTAAAATTTGGTCTGAAAATTGCCTCTCTTTAGTATATTTTTCAAATCCTTTGATGAACGTGGAAAGTGATGGGGAAAGATCACAGTGCAGGTGGGCAGGGATGTATGAAGGGGGTCTGGGATGAGGAACAAGACGTGGGAGATGCCACTTGTTCACAGTTGGGAGTGTTTGAGGAGATGATCCAAACGAAGAACGGGGATCCAAAATGGAAATTAGAATTTTGCACATCAGCGACTTGTGAGAAAAAATGGGTGTCAGTGTGTGGCTGTTTAAATACAACTCCAAATTACAAACCCAAAAGCCTTAAGTACTTATAAACTAGAGTTTAATCACATTTCACAAGGGCAGTATGACAGGATTCCCTTTGCTGTACCCCCAGGACAAAATCCCCTGAGTGGCTGTGTGCCCAAAGAGCCCCTCCTGAGGAAGCACAGGAAAGAAAGGGCACTGCAAATTTAAACTGAAAACCCCAAAAAGTTGGTTGTACCACTTTAAAATAACACATCATTTGGCCTCTGGATGACATGGATTTCAAGTGTTTTGCAGCAGTGGATGTCTGATAAACAAAAGCAGTATTATTGCTGAATAATTTGGGTAAATGAAATTGTTATTATGACTCTGGTACCCAGAGTGTGCTCTCGCTGTAGGATTTCATCCAGAAAGGCTGCAAACAAAGCATTGAGAATTAGCTGCGGCCAGATGAGAGCAAAACAGCAACAAATGGAGGCCAGGGAAATGGGAAGATGAAAGCTTCATGGCAGCACAACCGTCCTATTTCTCTGAGCCAGCTCATCTTCAAAGCAAACTGAAAGCAGATGAACCTGGGAGCAGAATCTGCTGAGCACCCTGGGCTCTGCTGCTGCTCCCCAGGGAGGCGGGAGGGAAAGGATCTGTTCCAGACCGAGCCAGAGCAGTGGTTACAAAGTCTCCATCATCAGAAGGCTAAAAGATTCTTTATTGTCAGAAGGCTCACGGTTCTTGCTTGTTTCATAGCTTGTTACAAAAGCTGAAGATACAAAATAAAACGCCTCTTATAATACTGAATTGATTGGCTGGTAACCAAGACCAGCTCCCTCTTACCATTGGTTAAGAGAGGAAAAACTAAATCTCCCATGTTTGTGGGAGCAGAACAGAAAAAAAGCCACCTGTGGCCTTGAGAAGGAACACAGCTCAGAGATATGTTTATAGAATCTCTGCTAGGAAAGTGAGCTTTCCCTTGGGAAGAAAAAAAACCTTAGCCAGATTGCAGAAATTCAGAAATTATCAATACTACAAGGATCCATCAGCCTCCTTCTGCTGGCAAGGACTGGCTGTTCTCACCTGGGTATTGGAAGGGTTTCAGCACACTGGACCTCTCCATGCCCCCACAAGACCAGTTTCTGTTTTGGTCTGTGGCTGAGAAACCAAAGCATGGGGAGGCCAGTTGACTGCTGGCAGCAAAGCTCCTCATTGCTGCAGAATGTAATCCCTCTTCCAGTACTCTCTGTCCTGGAAAGTCAGCCAGGAAGATATAAATTTAAATATTGAACAGAACTAAATATTTAATCCATCTCAACACCCACCTCTTCTCTGCTCTATTCCATTTCTTCACTCCTTTTCTATTTCAATGTGCTCATTTTGCCTCTTCCTATACCCCCTCAGGTGGTTTCTCTCCCTGCAGCCCCTGGTTTGTACTATTTTTACCCTCTTAGTCATTCTGCTGCTGCTTTCTTGCCTCTTTTATCCATCACCCAGGAGTGTGCAATGTTTTCCATCACACACTGACTTGATGAACAGAAATTCTTGAGAAACAAAGCCCCACATCTGCTCTAGGTATTCCTCCCCTCATCCTGGTTTCCAATTTGGGGACTTCTTTGATCCCTGCATGGCTCAGTGCTGTATAAGGGCCACAAGAAATGACCACGTTTCATGCATTGGGATGAGTGTGCCCAGAGGAGCTGTGGCTGCCCTTGGACTTCTGGCAGTGTCCAAGGCCAGGTTGGACAGGGCTTGGAGCAACCTGGGATAGTGGAAGGTGTCCCTGCCCATGGCAGGGGGTGGCACTGGAGGATTTTTGAGGTCCCTTCCAACCCAAACCATTTCCTATCTCCCTGAGTTGGGTGTCCCCAACACCACCACAGCACTTGCAGGTGGAGCAGCTCCCAGTTCTGTGCCAGTGGAGACAGGAGGAGGTGTTTGAAAAGAGAGCTGCTGCTGCCTGAGATCCTCTTCTGAACACTGTCAACTCCATCTCTGCTGGTGCCCAGTGATGTTAAAGGCTTCTCTGGAAATCACCTTTCTTCCTCTCCCCTACTGGGCCAATCAGATGAGCAAAGGATGAGAAGGAATGGAAAAGCTCATCCAAATTCCAGAGCAGGCAGGAGAGGGAAGCAATTTAGAATCATGGGATGGTTTGGGTTGGAAGGGACCTTAAAGATCATTTAACACACCCCCCACCCCAGTGTGACTGTACACAGGTCACACAAGTAAAGCCTTGCTGGAAGAAGGAACATGTCAATGTCCCCAGGAAAGCAAGGAAAAAGACACTGAAACAAATATATCAGAAAGTTAAAACTTGCTGATTTTTGCAACACTTTGGAGACAGTTAAACTCTCACCATTTCGTGTTTATTATAATTTTTCAGTTGAGTTCTGAACACATCTTACAGAAAAGGGCTGGTTGGTTGTCACTAACATGACAGTGTCTGTACTTACTCCTCTTTTATTCCTCTGAGAGTTATGCTATGATCTTTGAAGTTGTAGGTTTGTGTCAATAAACATTTGTGTCTATTTGTTCAGGGACTTTCTGCTTTCCAATCTCCACCTATGTTGTCACCCACCCAGAGACAAACTAAAGCAGAAGTGTCCAATTCCATAAATTGTTCAGCTGCAGCATTTCACACACCTGTCCTGGATAATTGGCTGTTAGTCACCTAAAGTTGTGTTTCAGTTCCCTGGACTTCTGCATGGAAACACAGGGAATAGTAATGGACAAAGACTGTCCTTGTTTCCAGTTAAATCACTCCTGAACAGGAGTGTTTGTATGAAGAACAATTGTTCCTTAACCCCCTGACTTAACGAAACAATCATCTGCACAAAGAAGTGAAACAACAGAATACCAAAAACAAGCAAGTTTGACCTGAGCACCTGTTAGGAAAAAATGTTCTTTTGGATATTTGCAGTCAAGGCATGAAAAACACTCTTATTTGTCCCAGATTTTGTGTCAAAGAGAAACATAAGCAGGCTTTACTGGGGGCTTCAAAGACATTTCCAGTGACACAGAGGTTGGATTTATGGCCCAAGGATTTGCTCTAGCATTTCCAAAGAAGCAGGCAGAGTAAAAAGCAATCCAAAATCAACTCTGGAGCTCCAAGACACAGGACAAAATAACGTTTTCCTGAGCCAGGGCATTGTGCAGGGTAAAGCACCAGGCATATGCTCCCCACTGACACTAACAGTAAGGGACCTCTTAAGCCCACTGAAGCCTGTAAATGTGTTTTTATTTCAGAGCTTGATGTGAGTGTGTAGTCAAACATTACTTCTCTTGGACTTTGGGAAACTTTCCTTCATCTTCATGTGTAATGTCTTGTTACGATGCATCTTTCATAGTTCTATTTCTCTAAAGTATCTAGTCTTATTTGGAAGGCTATCCTTTGATTTTTTTCTAGCTCCATTTCTCTCTCAACAGTATCTGTCCTACTCTATGCCATTTCTAAGTTAGCATTTCTTATCTCAAGGTTTGCATACAGATGCATACCGTGTGGGCCTTCTGTTAGGCTTTGAGAATTCTTCACAAATCTATTTCTCACAATATAAAGTACAAGTTTCTTCCAGCAGGGTTGGTATTTTTGATCCTGGTTTTCATAGTGCTGGGCACCCCTGGTTTCTGAGTAGGCTGCTCAAGTCCTACAGCACTGCAGGTGATTGTTCCCACTACTCCCATTCCTGATTCAAAGGGACTTTCACAGAGATGAAGTTCTTTCATCTCAGTGCAATCAGCTGGGAGCAATTGTGGTGGAAGGAATTTTAAAAGCCAGGTTGGAATCAGCATGTGTGTGAGAAATCAAGGTGTGTGAGAAAAGGAAGGTGACAGGCAAGGGTCAAAAAATAAAGAAACTGAACTTTATTTTGCTCTAAATAGTAGGACACTAGAGGGAGTGTCTGTCCTTTTCCTTTTGAAGGCTTCTTGGAAGACTGAAGTGAAATATTTTCCTGCAAGCAGTGAGTTAAATGCAGTTCATATTTAATCACACAGAATCACTGGAGGTGCAAAAACACAGCACTGAGTCACCACACAGACTTAGCACCGTGACCTCTGCTCTGCTGGCTGCCCCCACAGCCAGGGAGGGCTTCTCTCCTTCCCTGTTTTCCATCCCCAGGTGGGATTGTAACTGCTCTGTCCTCACTCTTCTGTGCTCTGCTGAGCTCCTCTCTCCCCCTTAAATTATTGTAACAAGAAGCTCAAGTTCCACTGAATTCATCAGGTTAGCTGATAATCCAAAATAATTCTCTAAATCAAGACATCATAAACAGATGGAAAAATTTTAACTTTATGGTTACAGTTGGCAAGTAACAGTTTTGCAAATATTAAGGAAAGATGAGAATATACATTTAGATATATTTTATGTACATGTATTTCTAAGTCTTATTTTTTTAATATATTACACATTAACATGCAAAGTATCCAAGTAGGATCCAAAGAAAAATAAACCTGTTGAGACTGAGGATGTGTTTCAGGGCATGTCACCTGCATTAACCCCATGCATGGCTAAAAGTGAGGGTGAAGCAGATATTTATCTCCAAGTCATTAGGTGCCAAATAGGTCTTTGAGGTCCTCTTTGTTCTGCAAACAACATTCAGAGCCGAACAGAAAGGGAGAGAAGGGAATTTCAGCCTCCCTCTGGTATCACAGGGACCATACAGCTGCAGCAAAGGATCTCAGAGATAAGAGGAAACTTCTTAACAAGCACATGCCAGTAATTTGGGAGGCTAATTGGTGTAGAAAGCAACATCCCGAAAGTTCCTGGAGAGATTAGATGGAAATTAATTAAAGTGATTTAAAACACTTTGGAAAACCAGCTATCAGAAGTGACAGCTGTCTTGGATAGGACCATAAAGTGCTGTCAGAAGTGACAGAAGTCTTGGATAGGACCATAAAATAACTGATTAAGTGGAAATAAATGCATTTGGATTTGGACAACTGAATCAGAGAGAGCCAAGAGGGGATGGATTAGAAAGTGATTAGGCTAATCTTGAAGGGCAAGTGAGATGAGAGGAACTTTCCAATCCTTAAATGCTGTCATTATATTTGTTAATGTGGACAATATTTGGCTTTGAAGAAGTGGAGCATAAAAAAGAGGTGCGCAAACTAATAAATTATTTAGCAAATGAAGTCAAGCACTCCTGCATGCCCCCTTCCATACACCAAGGAGAAGGAGGGAAAGCAAAACATTTAGAAGACAACAGGTAAGTGGAAATATTCCCTTAGAACAACTCACAGTATCTTGAGCTCCCACAATTTTGCAGAATTCCAAGAAGGATTAGAAATTCCTACAGACACTACAAGCAGGAAAACTACTGCAACATGCTGGGGAAAAAGGTGTAGGAGGAGGCCTTAAAGGTTAGATAAATCATTCTCCAGAGTTAGGAACAGCTACATCTCTCTTCCCCTGCCAAATTGCCTTATCTCAGAAAGAGTTTACCAGTTTCTGTGCAACAAAGATCAGCCTGTTCTTCTGTACAGCTCCGTGTTCCACCGCCCTTGGGAGACAGAAAAGCTGGGTAAGGCAGCACATTGTTCTTGTCCTGTCCTGCCAGGTCCCTAGGTACAGAAATTTAGAGACACCTTTTCCAGGTGTGTTGGAATCTAGGGCACAGGGAATATTTCCCTGCCTGTATTGGGGAGTCTGTGTGCGGATTGAACTCACGACCTTCAGATTATGAGACTGAGGAGACACAACATCTTACATCTATTTAGAGAAAAATTATAAAGATAAGTATGTATATTCTAATTAGCATTGTAGCAATTTTAATATTAGAGCCATGTTTACTTCAGTGTATCCAACAAGCCATAAACAAAGCAGTTAAAAGAGTATTTTTAGTGCAGAGAGGGGGAGATGTTGGAATCCAGGGCACAGGGAATATTTCCCTGCCTGTATTGGGGAGCCCTGACCCCCAGTCAGACACTGTTTTTAACCTCTGTCCCAGGGAGGGAATTGCTAGGGCTTTGGGATGAGTTGGAGAACACAGGTGTGAACTAGGTATGTAGCAGTAGTAATGATAGTCTTTCACAGGGTAGAGAATTTAGGATTTTAGGATTTTAGTGTGAGAGTGAATGGGAGACAAGATGGAAGATTTTGGGCGTTATCTCATCTCTCCTTCTTGTTCCTTTTTCTTCTTCATTTTCTGTAGCATTAGTAGCACAAAGTCATTAGTTAGGGATAGTAGCAGCATAATTGTTACGTGTGTAGATTAGTAAGAGTTATTAGTAGTAAAGTAAAAACAATATATGTGTTAGACAGTAATTAGATTAAGAATCTTTAAAAGGACCTTAGTTTTAGATATCGAAGCCATTTTGCCATTTTATGCCTTGCTTCTCATGCTCAGTCTAGCATGCAAACAGCGTACTAAACTTAAGATAAGAAAAAAATAAACAACAACCTAAACACCAAGAATCAGTGAGTCCTACTCGTTTTTCATCCCTAGCAAAAAAGTCACGAGAGGAAACCTCCTTCAAACGCCCTAGAGGTAGGTTCCCAGCAGTGTGTGGGAGAAACAGCAAAAAACCTCCCACAAGGTGGGTTGCCATAACTGCCCTTTGGATATAGGAGCTGTGAGTTCTTGAGGTCGTTACAGCCAGTTCTGGTGACATTTAAATTAAAAAGGTATCGTCATGTCCAGAAGAGGTTCACAGCCCTTTCAAAGAGAGCATGAAGAAACAATAGGGAGCATGGAGAGCTGGTTGTGATAATTCAGTGTGAGACACAGTAGCTTTTGGAAAGCTTTGGAAACGCACCAGTTTTCACCAACATGTTGTATTGCCTCTTCTTCCCTCGAAGTCTATGAGTGCACACAGCCACTGCCAGAGAAAATGCCATAACTCTGAGTGTCACCTGAGAGCTGCTTGTCACAGCACTGAGGAGTCAAACCTAGGAGAGCACTACAGGCTTCAAAAGCCAGGAATGCAGAGAGGGGAAAAAGAAATGAGAGGAGCTGAAACACAGTGCTGTTCAAAACTCAGGATATGTGACTGTGTTGGTTTGAAAAGCCAGGTGTCTGCTAAGGAAGGCAGGAGCCTCCCTTGAAATGGAAAATGCAAACCCCCTCCCTCTGAATTATTATAATTTTGAAATTAAGGGGCTCTCAGGCAAAGATACGGGAATAGGAATAACAGTTCTTTATTAGGAAAATAAAAATAAAAATGTAGTAATACAGAACAACACTGCCAGAGTCAGAGCAGGATCTGGCACCCTGTGGGTCNTGTCTTGTAACCTAAGACAGTGACTTCGGGCCACACAGGCAGTGCCAGGAGCTTCCTGTGCTCCAGTACAAACAGGCACAGGGACACAGAATCCTCCCCAAAGCCAGAAAAAGCTCCAGATGAGAAGTCAAACACGCAGCACGTGGTGGCACTCAGGAAGAAGCCTACAAGTACCAGCACAGCTTACAAACAACGATTACTCATTTATTGTAAATCTATGGCCAGAAATTCCCATCCCCACCTCTGGAGCCACTCTTAAACCCTCACAGATGAGTGATGTAGAGGGATACAATGAAAGGATTGGCCAGTGCTTTGCAGCCCATGGGGGAAGATGAGCAAGCCTTGAGGTCCAGATCTGAACAAACCAGTTCAAAGAACAGTTTGCTGCTCCTCTTTGGACTCTGATTTTGGTGTTTTACCCTAGAGGAGCAGGGTACCAGACCTCGAATCATTCCTACACATGAACTGCCAGAACAGTTCTGTGGGGCTGCAACTCTGGCTAAAAGGTTGAATGAACATTTTCCATGCCTTTGGCTGATGGAGGATCCAACCTTGAGCAGAAAACTTTTGGAAGCACTGTTACCTTTATCAACATAAAGAGCAAAGGTTGTTAAGAAAGCAAGCATGAATACTTTATTGCCTCCATATTTCATCTTTACTGTAGAAAATAAACCAATCTTTACTCAAGTTCCTGAGTTAAACAACTTGATGTAAGATCCAAACACGGTGAGGATGATGCAGTGCAGAGTTTTTACTAAACATAACAAGTAAAAACCACAGGCTCCTCTGCAACCATAATTCTGCTTGCAAACACATGAAAATCTGCCCTCTGCGCAGAAATCTCTCTGGAATTAATTGTTTCTTGTTAAAAATGCTGAACAGCTGAGTGAAAAGAAGGCTGTTTTCATAATCAGCAATGCTGAAGGCAGCTGAGTTTAGTCACAACAGGTGACTTAACTATGAAAAGAGTGGAAGAGAGCAGGTGGCAGATATTGGAAGTAGCTTGAATAATCAAAGTGGGAATTTCTGGATTCATAAAAAGTAAAGTTTTTGTTGTGTGAACAAAATCAAAGGTATTAGGGAAGGGAAAGGGAAGGAAAAATCTGGATGCAAATGCAAAATAGGAATAATTGATATATGCTGCCTTCATTGTTCAGTTGGTTTTGACCTCATTTTATGTGTTGAGGGGCATGAAAATGCACAAGATTCTGAAGGAATAAGCTACACACCTTTTCAAAAAACAGAGGAAAAAATGGAGCAATATGTTAAACAATGATGTTAAAGTCTGGTACCATTTTAATCAGATAAACAGTAGAATTCAGTGCTGGCAGAGGCTCCAGAGATCATCCCAACCACTGCCTTAAAACTGCCAAGCTGGTATTTAGACAAACCTGAGAGAAACACTCTCACAGTGTTTCCCAGACTGCTTTTAGTGGGCAGTAGAGCAATTTTGGACCACACAGCCTTTTCTAGGGCTCAATTCTCCCTCTGAGAAAAGCCTCC
The DNA here is from genome assembly GCA_013399835.1 of Leptocoma aspasia. Lineage (NCBI taxonomy): Eukaryota > Metazoa > Chordata > Aves > Passeriformes > Nectariniidae > Leptocoma > Leptocoma aspasia. The sequence goes on from VXAX01005976.1 coordinate 702,887, forward strand.
TGGCTAGATAAAACAAATCCCTCTTGCCATAATTTACACCATTTCTCTTTCCCCACATGTAGTGAACACGAAGAGCGTGTTTCTATCTCTGCTGCCTTTAACTCAGTAGGAGACACTTGTCACATCTTCTCTCCATCTCCTTTAATACCCAGAGCTTTAGGATGACTCTGTAGACATTTGCATTGATTTTTAAAATGCTTGAGACATGTACAGCCCAAACGTAGCTCTCCTCATACACAATAACATCTGCATTTCAGCTCATTACTGTCATCCCCGTTAGTAGTCAAGGGAGACAGACACACAGCTCTGGAGCTGACAGACAGACACAGAGCTCTGGAGCTCTCAGACAGACACAGCTCTGGAGCTCTGGAGCTCTCAGAGAGACACACAGCTCTGGAGCTGACAGACACAGGTCTGGAGCTCTCAGACAGACAGCTCTGGAGCTGACAGACACAGGTCTGGAGCTCTCAGACAGACACACAGCTCTGGAGCTGACAGACACAAAGCTCTGGAGCTCTCAGACAGACACAGATCTCTGTAATTTTCTGTTGATGACACACAGAGCCACAAGGTGTCTACTCCCATGGAGGTGTCTGCCTTGGAGAAGCAGGATTCGGCTGTCTAAGGGGGTTTTGTACCACTCAAGATGTTTTAGAACATATTGGGCATCTGCATGGAGCAGATGTGCACAGCCTGTGGCATTCCTGTGCCATCCTGAGCTGTTCGTAAAATTCCTGAAAATATTTTTGCCCTCTTGATCTTGGTTCTTCAAAAACCTTTTCCCTACATGAACCTGTACTAAAGCACAGGGTTTTTTATGACCCTGTTATAGAGAGGTTGTTTCAGAACCTCAGAAATTTGGGAGGTACGAGCCTTCTAATTTCTTTTCAACTTTACATAATGTCATGGAAAATGCCATGGCCTTTTACAGTAGTGCCAACATGTTCTTTAGCACCAATTGCTCCTTTTATATTCTCTGCTATTTTCCTGAAAAGTGTAAAGAGAGAAATTTTATCCTTGACCTCGTTGCCAGGTAAATAAGATAAGCAAATAATATATTTTGCTTTCCTCTCAAGAAACTTTCCATATTGATGGTACGCTACAAAGCCTTGCACATTCCCATAGTGAGTTCACCCCATTCTCATTTTACCAATTCTGGAATCTTTGTCCCATGTTTATGTCCCTGCCTTTTCTGCCTTAGTCCTGCTTCCCCCTTCTGCTGCCCGTGCTGCTGAGGATGGATCCCAGGGCATGGGGAGTTTCCTGGAATGTGAGTGCACATTGCTGGGTCATGGGGAGCTTCTCGCCAACCAACACCCCCAAATCCTTCTCCCCAGGAGAAGTCCATTCTCCCCAAAACCTGTATTTGTGCTTGGGATTGCCTTGACCCAGTTGCTGGACCCTGCTCTTGCAATAAATTGCAGCTCATGAAGCTCTGAAGGCAGAATAGGGATGATCCTTCCAACCCAGGTAAGTTATTCTGCAGGACTAGGTGTTTACAACACTTCACTCCTACTTATTATCCTTTTCCTTGCTTGAAACAGAAACAGGCCCTGTGGCAGGCTAGCAGGGGATCCACACAAAAAACTTGCCTAGTTTCTTCTACTAAATAAAAAAAAAAAAAGTGAAAAATATCAAAGTGTCAGCCTGAGGGGACAAACCACCTACTGCCTCTTCTCACTTGCCTTCCTCATCTGAACACAGCAGGTTCCGACACAGTCCAGAGGAACCTTGTTTTTCCAGCAGAAGAACAAACAAGGGCAGACGGGGGATAAAGTGAAAAATCAGAAAAACAGAACAATAACAGGGTTAGTATCTACCTGCTGGTTACTTCACAGCTTCACCAGGATGTGCATCTGAAAAGCAACATTTCTCCCAGCCAGGAACAAAACTGCGGAGTTTCACCAGTGCTCGTTTGCGAGCTCCCTACCCCAGCACAGAGACTTTTCTGGAATTATTTATGACCTGTAAAGTCAAACAGCAGACTCCAGAACAGTGAACTCAGCTGATATTTTTTTCTAAATACCTTTGATCAGAAATGCTTGTGCCGTTGATCCATTGGTGAACACAAGCTTCCGTGAAAACCAAGCGTCATTTGTTTCCTTCTCAACGACTTTGGACTCACAGATATTTGATTACACATTCTTTGATTATTGTCAGGTTTTTTATTTAAAAGACCTGTGGACGTGGCATTTGGGGACATGGGTTAGTGGTGGCCTCGGAATGGTTGGGCTTGATGATGTCAGGGGTCATAAATAAAACCCCACCGTGTAAATCACAGCGGATGTTGTCTTATGGTTAAAAGTATTTGGGTTTACAAGGAGAAGGAAAGCAATAAAAGCAATAAAAAACTGCACAGGCAAAGGGAGTTTCATAATCATCTATGCTGATGCCTCCAGAATAAAGTTTTCACCACATAATTTATGCATGAAACCTCATCACATTGACAGGAACCAGAACACCTTTGGAAGGAAACATTCACTCTTTCAGATGTTTTAGATAAACAATTCAATTCAAGCACCACTTTGTGGACAAAAAGACTTTCTTCTTCATGGATTATACAGAAGGATAAGGCCTTTAAATTAAAACAGAGATTTCTACTATTTGAGCTTAAAAAATTTCATTTTTTTAGTGTCAGAAATATTAAGTTCTTAATCTACATGTATAACAATTGCTAGACCATGTTCACATTATTATTTCAGTAATATTTGTCATGTAAACACAGACAGCTTTATTAGTTTTTGTGAAAATTCTTAATCCTTCCATCCCCTTTAAGAATAGTTAGTTCATTTTAGTAGACAAGTGCAAGCACTCTTGTACTATAAATCTGTGTGTCTATCAGAAATCAAAGTGGATGTGATTAAAATATTTTGTTTTCACTTCCTAATCTGAGCATTGCCAGGAAATGAAAGAACAAAGCAGATTTATGTAACTATATAATACAGTCACAGAATTTTCCTAGATCAGTTTGATGGAATGCTATTTCTCCTACTTAAACTCTTGAAGAATTTAGCAAAACGCCACTTCCCATGCTAAATTCTGAATTTCCTGAGGGAAAGTTACCAAATGTAAAGACATTCCAGTGAAGTTTCAAGTTGCCTGGCACTTATCAAATTTAATTATTTTGCCTGAATTATCTTTCTTCAGCTTAAGGTTTTATTACTGAGATAAAAATCAGTCATTTATACTGAATATATTCATTAAAAAGAATAAAAGAAAACCTCTTTTCTTGAACTGATTGAAATTTCAAAGATCAACATACAAGCACTTTATTCTAATGAGATAAATATTTTTAAAATTTTTTTTTACGGCTATGGTTAGTGTTCATTAATCACATTTTTTTTGTGCATTTTTAACAGAACTTTACAGCCTTCCTAGAAAATATAAGTCAACATTTACTGTAGAAGAAGAAATCAAGAACGAATCAAAGAAAAAAGTGAATGCTCTTACAAGCTGAACACTTTGTAGAGAAAAAAGTGGATGTTTTCCATCACCTGGGGTGTACGTCCTGTTTCTAGGATAACCTGTGATTTAATAGGAGTGGGGTAGGAATATTCTGTCTGGGATGTTTTTGAACAATATGTTGAAAGAAAAATTACTTATCCTCCTTGGCCAACAAATCATCTTGTCTGCAAGGCAGTAAAATTGAGATACAAACCAAACCAATTTTAATAGTCATTGTTTGAAAAGGTACAAATCTGAGAGTTTTCAGCTCAGAAGTTCAAGTTCTCTGTACTGCCTGAAAACAAGGCAGTTAATTCAGAAATACAGACGTTGGCTCTGTTCCTTCTCTTCATACACCTGCCCCGAAAAATGTAATTCTGGGATTTGTTGTCTGTGCATTAAATAAATAAATTTTATTTCTTTTTCATCTTTTGGCTTCCTAAGGCACTCCCAGAAACAGCAGGGATGAAGCAATTGCTCATCCCATTATTTACTGCTGCTCCTGACAGTCTGCCAGCCTCTTTTCACCCCCAGAAACTCACGGGGTGTCTGCAGATTGAGGACTGAGTCAAAGCTGGGACTGGGGACACTGGGGTTGACTATCAATGACCAGGGTTGGTCTTGGATGGATGAATTGTGCAAGCTCTCAAGTAACCTGAAGCTGGAATGGCCTTTCAGTGTCCTTAGAGACAAATGTTGCCTAAAATTAGTGGCACAAAGATAGCTACTGTGCAGAAAAGTCAAACTGCTTTTTGAGGCTAAAAGAGAATGGAAAAGGTCAGGAGGTAGCACCTGCAAAATCTCCTGAAATTTCTTTTACTGGCAGCTGTCAGGGAACTGTTTATCTGAGAACTTACTGTTGTTAAGAATTTATTGGTTTTGTTTATCTGAAAATTTATTGTTTCTCAGAATTTATTATTTTTGTTTATCTGAGAAATTATTATTTAGATGGGGGTCTAAATCAGCTAAAATACATCTGCCTCCAAATGTCACGACAGGCATTTGTGTTTATATTTAATTGCTCCTACAAGCCCACATAGCAACATTTTAAAGCAGGGCTGAGATCAAGAAGTTCTTGGTTTAAAAATTTCCACTTGTCATCATCAGCTGATGACACTGAAGAAGAAAAATGCCCAGAGTGCACATGCAGGATGCTCTTGCTCAACATCCAGAGACACAGGGGCAATTCATCCCCCCAAGGAAACTGGCTGAGATGGATGGGGTGAATTAGTTTCCAATTCTGCCTCTCTCGCTGTTGAAACTGAGGGAAGTTTATAAGGATAACTTGTACCAGACAACGAAATTTCAAGCCAAGAGAACTCTACTCAGCTCCCATTAAAACCCATGGGTAAGTGAATTGTAGCACTGATACCTGACAAAGATGTAAAGCCTAATATTTGACAAAGTGCTTTTCAAAATGCATGAAAACACCTTTATTACCACAATATAGACAGAGACCTATTAAATGAAGATAGAAGATGTTCTGTCCACGGTAGAACAGACACACACCATAAGCTTGACTTCTCTAAACCTTACAAAACCTGAGAAGAAGCTGCCTGGTAAATCAAAGCAAGGTTTTGTTGTGAGGAAATGAAGAATTCAAGGTCACAATGTGGAACTCAGGGCCATTTGGGTTTGGAGGCATCCAAAATTCTGCATCCAATGTACCAAGGACACATTGAACTGGGCCACTACTGAACATTTCAAACTCCCTCCCTGCCTCCCATCTCTCTAGGAGCTTCTTTTGTGCCATCCTTGAAATTCTACTCAATGCCAGCATTGAACTGCCAAAGATGTAGCTGTAAAGGACCTGGAAACACCAGTCACACTGCTCACGATGCAGTCAGAGTATTACTTTTTAAGGTATTTTACTTTTTATTGGGTTTTAATGTTCTTATTTTGATGTTCTGATCCTGTGGACGGTGCTGGCTGTGCAGAGTTGAGCGCCAGACCCATTTTTATTGACAGCAGGGATATGCACGACAGAGGAGTGGTAGAGCAGCAGATAATCAGGTATAAAAGGGGTGCATGGAGGGCTGCATTCTGCCATTGTTGAGTTGCCAATCAAAACCCACATTATTATTCAAAAATAGGTTGTTACATCCACGGAGATGGAACTCGCCTGTCAATCTGAAGTGTTTGTAGACACAGCCTCAGACCAATGTCTAAAAATGGTTTGACTGACAACTGTACCCTGCAGTGAGAGCAGAATCCTCTCCTGCCAGTTTTAATTGCATGCCTCTTGTAAACAAATGTAGTTAAAAAATATTAACTAAGATGCAGCTGTGTTTAACTATGATTTTTTTTTTTCCTGATCTTCCAGAGTGATCCTCAGTATTTGTGCAAGGCTTTGAAGCACTGCATGACATGGTAAGTATTATTGTTGTGCTGTCTGCTGCTCATGGAAATTACAGCACAGCTAAAAGAAGCAAGAGAATTTCCACTGTAACCCAGGACTCTTAGATGCTGAAAACTTCCAGAAAACAAAAGGGTTTTAAGAGGGAAACTTTTCCTGTTACTCTCTGAGTTGAGCAATTTGAAAGGAAAATAAGATCCACCTTTTCTCACTTGGCATTTCCATTCCAGTTCCTTCTCTGACTTCCACTCTCCCCAAAATTACTTTCACTGTCCTGAGTGCAACGGCAACGTCCCAGCTCTGGAAGCCTTGTACTTGATAATTCAAGGATAATTAATCAATTGAATATAAACAAACCTGGAAAAATTTAGGCTGGAAAAGGGAATTTCTGCTAATTCTATGTAGTGTGTGTTGTTCTGTACTAACCAATGAGACATAATTGAAGGCTATTTTAATCAGGATGGGTTAAAAGGTTAAGGGACTTTTTTGCCTTTCATTAAGTTGGAAACTAAAATTTCATTACACTTTGTGTCAAGGAGACCAGCTACATTTTTTTAAGAACTTTTTCCAAAAATACTCTAAATATTTTTTGTAGTTTTTTTTCTGAGTTGTCTGCCTTGAACTTCTTACATTTCTGTTTTTACAATTGCCATATGGGCTTCAGTTATGATAATTTGTGTAGATTGCTAAGGTATTTTTATACATCATTTTTATGCCTTTTAAAACAGGCAGATGGAGTTCAGCTGAAGTTTGTAGAGCTGTAAACAAGTGGGTATAAACCAGGAGGGGTGTGAAAGGCTGTGCTAAGGTTGCTCCATGTTACTTGCTTAATAGCAAGAAAACATCAAATCTCTTAAAATTTTATTGGCATCAGGAATTGCTGGGTGGTGCAAGAAGGAACACAACCAAACTGCTGAGGTTCATTGTACCAAACAACCCTCCCGGACACAGGAGGAGCCCCTGCTCCCCCAAAGCTGCCTTGCATAGGGGATAAACACAAAAGAGTGAATGAATAATTAGGCAGGAATGGGCAAAGAAAGCAAAGAGCCTCCAATAAATTTGCTGGATTAGCCAAACTAACAGATTCTGTTAACATTTTCAATGTGCTCACTGGGGAGATATTGAATGTGACCAGTTCACTTTTCTTTGTTCCATCAAGAGAGCAAAAACTAGATGCCAGCTGGAGGTGCTGGAAGAAAAGGTTGTCCAAAAGGACCTTTCTCAGATCAGAAATGGGCAGAGGACACTGAGATTCCTCTCCACAGCCTCAGGCTGTGTCTTGGTTCCTCTCCATCACTACCCACCAGGGAGGAGCTGGCAGAGAGCTGTTTGCTTTCAGAAGGGAGATAGTGACCGGGTGGTGTTTATTACCCATATTTAATGTGCTAAACAGGGCAAATTGGGGTCATTAACTGGGCACCTAAACTCCCTCCAGGAAAAGAAGTAAAACACGGGAAACACCCAAATCTGCAGCTGCAAGGGAAATCAATGTTGTATCACAACTGTTGCTTGATTTCTTTCATTATTAGTCCTCCAGTTATGATAGGATAAGGTTATTAATTAACATTGGA
>VXAX01005976.1:710320-752875 GCA_013399835.1 Leptocoma aspasia
GGAGAGGAGAGGAGAGGAGAGGAGAGGAGAGGCTCTGCACAGCACATCCAGCAGGGCACAGTCCCAGTCAGGATCTCCAGACAATAAATGTACAAATATGTACAAATGTACACAATCATGTACAAATAAATGGTTGTTTCAAGTACCTAAAGCTGTTGGTGTGATTTATATCATTACCCTTTATCAAGTGCCTGCTAAATGCCATAGCCTTTTAATACAATTTCTTGTGCTCTTATGTCAAGTTTTGGAGTGTTTTAGGTCACTGAAATTCATTATAGATAGGACTACAGTGACATTTGGTTTAATTAATTTCTCTATTATGTCACAGCTTGAAAAAGAAGCAATCAGATATTACTAAAATATGAGCACATTCTGCTTTTTTCATAGTTTGGAAGAACCTTCAATTTGCTTATGGAACTACCTTGGAAGTTGATGTGGAAACTCAAAATAGTTCTCTACTCTTTAAGGGTCACTGGGATTAGGTTTTTTAAAATTTTTTTCTTATGGTGTTGATAAAGTCCTGGTGTTGCTGGTGGCAGGGCCTCTTTATTCTTGTTTTAATCAGGTACGATGGGATTCCTGTCTTACAACAGCGCTTCCCTGGGATTGTTACTAAAAAAATTATTATAATTCCCAAAGAGGAGTATTAGGTTCAGCTTCTTTGACTGATCCCATGTCCAAAAAACAGAGATGAAAGTTAAAGCAATTTTATCTAGCCCTAGCAGTGGTTCAATCCCAGCTCTTCAGTGGAATTCCTTGTGCAGAATCCCTCTGGTTCAATGACTCACTCAAGCTTAGGTGGTCATTACGGCTCTTCAGGGCAGGGGCTGGGCTCACTTTTCAGGCAATATGCCAGAATTTAGAGTCCTTTGGAAACGGGAAACCTACCTTCAGCCCTGGAAAAATCTGTGACCTGCAGGTTGGACTCTGGAGAGGGATTCACCCACCTGGGTGTGCAAAATAAACAAAAAGAAACTGAGATGCAGCAAGTCAGAGACCTGAGGCTGTGTATGGCAATCCCTGGAAACCCCAACTCTCAGGAGACACTGAGACGCTGCTGCCAGGGGCTGGTTTACATTTATCCCAGTGATTTTTTAGTGCAGCAGTCAAAAAAACCCCAACATCTCCCTTTCCTTGGCACAAACTGGCATATTCCTGCTTGTCAGGGGTTTATTTAACAGCAAAAAAATTAGCAGGTGGGCTCAAGGAGAAAAGCTTTAAATCGTGCTGCAAATGGCAGCTATTGCTTGGATGGGAAGTAATTAAGACCTTGATGATAGGTTCAGCTCAGGAGGCTGAGGAAACAGAAATAACACCCAGTATTTGCAGTCTTTAGGCACGGGAGGATGTTGCCAATTAAAATCCTGCAGTGAAGGGAATGCATGAGGCACTTGCAGGGTGATGACTCACACAAACCTGCTAATGAAGAATTTTTCATGCCTTCACAACTGGATTTCTTCTCACCTGATCCCCAAATAATAACATCAGACTTAATTTACGCTGAATTAAAATGTCCTGGGGAGATAAATAATTCCCATTGCTTTAAAAGCACACCTGGACAAAAAGTTCAATTGTCAGTGTTAAGTTACAGCATGCCGAAAAGCAAAATTAGGTTGATGGATATTTTTAGGCACCACAAGGGTAGGTTTTGGTGTGGTTTAGACCATGCTGTCAAACCTATGTGATAGAATGGGCCAGTCTGACATTACTGCTAACATAAAATCATTTTTTTTAAAGAAAAGGGAAAAAAAAAAGAAAAAAGGTGTAACCAAAGGAAGGGGTCAAAAATAAAATTAAAAACAAAAGAAAAAAAGTTTCTTGCGGCATAAAATCTTTGCAAAAAATATAAAATTAATATATGCCATGTGGGGGTCATTTTTCACAGCACGAGACTTGGTTTGACTCAAGCCTGATATCTCCCTTAATTTCAGATGCTTTGATTATTGTAAACATTATTTCACACAGGAAAATCTTTCTCTGGCTTAGGTCTGCCTATCCCAAGTTTGTCCTAAAAAAAATAAGCTTTTATTTGTGCTTTGCTGCCCAGAAGGAAATTTACATGGAGTTCCTAAGCAGTAATGCAAAACTGAAAAAGTGCAGTAATTTGTATTTTAGAACATTTTTTAAGAAAAATACCTCCCCCCCAGATTAATTGTTCCTAAAAGCAGATAAATTGAATGTATTATTATTAGACGAATCGTATTATTCCTCTTAAGTGCTCTAGTTTAGTTGACAAGGTGGGGATTGGTTAAAGGTTGCACTCGATGATCCTGGAGGTCTTTTCCAATCTAAATGATTCTATAATTCTGTTTGTTACACAGGCACTCACATTCTGTGTCTGGATTTTACCGGGATGAAATTCACTTCAAAATTAAAATCCACTTAAAAATCCACTTGCATTTTATTGGGATCTTTGCTCAGGTCTCACTAACAGGGTGTCCAGTCCCACTCACGCATCATTCATTGTTAGTATCTTAAAATGTGCCCAAACCACTCCCTAAATACAATAAATATGTAGAAAGAATTGTGTTACATGGGCACTTCTGCAATTGCAAGGAAAGTTTTTGTGCAAGTCTCTTTTCTACATGCACTAATCAAGACAATCAACTGCCCATTGCCCTTTCCCTAATTATTATCTGCTGCCATGCAGTTGGCTGCTCATCACTGAAGCCCAAAACACTAAAAATTTAAGTGCTCCACCACTGGTTGCTATAAACATCCACAGAAAATGTGAAGGTAGTGTTTTATCCTGCTTAGTATTTAAGGAAAATGACCATAACATTTTGCACTCTGCTCCTTTGCAATGCAGTTTTAGAGAATTCACCAACTGCCCTCTGCTTGTTTTAAAGCAGGATACAAAAAGTAATGCTCTGTTTTTATCTGCAGTTTTAAATTGTAGGGAGAAAAAAAACAGCAAAAAAAAATCCCTAAATATGTTATAATCAAGAGATAATCCAAAAGGCTTCCTTTAAACAGGTTTTTAAGACACTGCAGCAATCTAAAGGTTATGTAAACTTCAGCTAAGCTTCTTAATATAGGTGTTTAAGCATTATGGAGATTTGATTTTTAACTTAGTGTTGGTCAAAAAGGCCCTCAGCTTAGCAAATATGAGTTAAATTTGAATGCTGAGCAGAGATTATTGGTTCATAAAGCCACCATAAAGCAATATTTTCATAGCTAACATGAGTCACCCAAACTTAAGACTTCAGGCACACATTTCTTTCAAAATATCCATGTTTCTGGGGGGAAAAATTAATTAAAAGTAGATTAGCATGTTCCCAGAAAGAAAATGCATTCAGATAATGCAAAGTGCCATAGAGGGAAAGATATTACTCATTTTTTCTGACCTACAGGATTTAATCTTTCCTTATTAAAATTTAAAAAAAAATCAGTTGACCACAGCTTCTCTGCTATCCACCACGTCATAAAGCCTTTGTAAATAATTTGGTTTAAATAAAAACTCACGCAAACATTGGAAGTGGAGATGTTTCTTTCTAATTTCAGAGGCAAGAGCACTCAATAACCATTTAGTGCCCTGGTCAGGAAGACCAAACTTTAGGGATATTAATTAGCAGAACAACAACTTATTTGTTTCTCACTGGGGATCTGTTCTTCAGAGGGGTGCTGAGAGCTCACACACAAAAAGGATATTTCAAAAAAACAGAGGAAGCCAAAGCCAGCAGCTTTCAAGAGAAAAGCAGAGTATTTCAGGAGGGATGAGCATTGCAGCAGGGTGAGGGATTTACTCTGATCACAGACTCTGAGCAGGGGGGTGCAAATGTGGAGGAGATTTACACCAGGTTTGCTCCTAACAACCACCCCCTTGCCAGTCCCAGCGCTCCAAGAATTAAGAAGCAAAGAGGAGCTGAGTGCTAACACCAGCCTTGCTGTGTCACACCCCTCCCCAGCAGAGTTTTCCTCTTTGGTCTTATTTAAACTCCATTCCCAGAGGGAATCAATTATCTGTGATCATTGCCAAATGAAAGCACTTAGAGCTGTTCTTACTGAAAATATATTTATTAATGTTTAAGGACTTTCCCAAGAAGCTTCTGGCTTCTACAGCATTTGAAATGGAGGGAAAATAATACTTTTTAAAGAACAAGAACTTTAAAACTGCTCTTGTTTTCTTTCAACGCAGAAATGTTCCTTCAACAGTAATTTGTGTCATTTAGAGGGCCATTTATTTGCATGAGGAATAAGATTTCACTTTTTGCCAGTTTTGTGCTGCTAAAATTGCCATTTATCCCTTTGCAGCTCTTTCTGCAGGAGTACTGTCTTGTACAAGTCTGGTAAATAATATATTTAATTTCTTTGTGTGCCAAGTGGAACACAAAGTCAGTGTGGGGTAGCATTCAGAGCTATCAAAAGAGCTCCCTGAAAAAGGTTTTGATGAGATTTTACATTTTCTCTCAAAATGTCATTTAGCTTTATGAGAATCCTGGATTGTAACTTTTCAGGGTAATGAATAAAAGACATGACTCATGGCTATTTTTTTTCTTATTTTCTTATTTTCTTTTTCTTTTTTTTTTTCAATAGGAGGGTTAATGCAGTTACTTAAAATATGGTGTCTTTGTGAAAACTTTATTTAATCCAACAGAGCACAGGACAGTAAATCAATGTTAATCAGTTAATACACCCACGGAAATTGGAGCCATTGTCCCATTTGGCACAATTATTTGTTACATTTAGGAGCTCATCCAGTTAATTAATTATTATAAAACTCACAATGTGTCAGAGTGGGACCATCTAAGGCTTTCTCTCCCGTTTGCAAAGCATCTAAAACGTTTTCCATTTCACAGCAAGGGTGCAAATGTCATGAAGTGCTTCCAGCTCTCACTGGCTACACAAAATACTCTTTCAAACAGGTATCATGAGATGGGATCAAGCCAGAGAAATGAGTTTATATAAAGCAATTAGGTATGAATTTTTCACCTGTTAGTTACTTGCAATATCTTGTGCATAGTTTTTAATCAAAAAAAGATGGGCCATAATTTGGTTACCAGGCTCTGCAGGACTCAGAGAAATTTGGTTTGAGTTTTCCTCAGGACTATACCAGCTGCAAAGGGATCCAAAAACATGTCAAGGGATCTAAGGAGCTGGAAATCCACATCCTGCAGAGCTTATGTTTTGCTTTAGGGTAAATTTGGGAGAAAACCTCTAAAGGGATTCTTCTAGAAAGCAGACTCAAGCGGCTCCTCTCCTAATTGGTGCAGGAAAAATATTTCTTTGGAGAAAAGTGGAAAAAAGCTGTTTATTTAATAGGCAAGGCATTCACCAGCACAACAAATAAATGAACAACATTAAACAATAAGACTTCTTGCTGCTCTAAAAGACATGACAAACTCAGAAAGTCCTCTTGGTGGGCTGTAGCTTGGCTCACCCAGTCTGGTATCAGTTTCTTTGGCGCTGGAAATGCCGCGGCCTAGGCCCGGCCTAGTAGGCCCAGCCTAGTAGGCCACAGGTGTGAGCTCCCAGTGTTCTTCAGGGTTTTCTGTCCAGAGCAGGTTTAAAGAGTTCCAAGAAAAAGAAAAACCACTGTTGGAGTCCAGGGCACAGAGCATGCTTCTTTGCCTGTTCTGAGAAGCCCTGACCCTCAGCAGAATGCTGCTTTTAACCTCCGTCCCTGGAGAAAGTAACCAAGGCTTTGGGATGAGTTAGAATCTACAAGTGTGTGGATTGCATAGTTGCAGTGGTAGAAGTAACGTAGTTTATCACAGAGTGAAAATTTTAGAGTTTTGGGATTTTAGTATGAGAGTAAATAGGAGGCAAGATGGAGGATTTTGGGCATTGACTCATCTTCTTGTTTCTTCATCTACTCCATTTTCTGCAGTGTTGGTGGCACAAAATTATTGGTTAGAGAAAGCTGCAGCGTAGGTGTTATGTGAATAGACAAATGATTAGTTATTGGTAGAAAGGTAGAAACAAAGTACATTTTAAGAGTTAATTGGGTGAAATAGCTGTAAAAGACCTTGAATCTGTGTGTCTAGCACTCCATTTTGTGCCTTGCTTCTGGTGTGCTAAGTCTGGTGCACCAGACTGCTGATAGGAGAAAAATAAACAGATCAAAGACTGAGAAACCAAGAATCTGGTCTGCCTTCCATCCCTGGCACAGAACTCACAAGGGGAACCCCCTCACAGGGCCCACAGTGGGGGTTCCACACCTTTGTCAGTTCCACCAGAGTCCCAACAAACCACAGTCCAGGGAACTTCTCTGCCTCAGCTAGCTAAAAACTGACTAAAAACCAAAGGAGAGCTCTGTCCTGCTGTCTGTCCATCCGCAGACAGCACAGTCCAGGAGCAGGAATGTGGAGGAGTGAGTGCAGCTTCTGGAAACAAACTGTGCGCTGCTTCTTCCCCCCACTTCGCTCTCAGAACCAGTTTTAAAGGTGCAAAACTTATTTTTGGGCTAAACAAGCATCATAAAGTCACCCCAGGACAGCTTATTTTGTGAAAAATAAAAAATCTGGTGGATAAAAGAAGATGGAAAAAGAAGTCCAGGTGTAATTCCACCTGTGTTCTGGGAAGGCCTGGACCTGGCTCAAGCACCTCTGCATCCCCCCTCAAAAGGCTTCAAAACTGCATCCAAATAAAAACTTTCTATTCACAATTTGCATGGGTTTCTAGGAGATTTTGGGACTAAACAGCAGCTTGAGTTATGCTCTCACCAGAGGCTCTGTGCTGTTTTTGCATGAAGATGCTGCTCCTTCTGAGTGCCTCAGCTCTTCACTGGATTTGTAGGAGGCACATCACTGAACCAGAACTTTGTTTCCTGTGCAATCAACCAATTCATACTTTTTTTACATATATTAATTGTGTCTAACTGCTCTGAGCTTTTACTGTGGGAAACAGCAACTGAAAATTTTCTAACTTGGGGCAAAAGCTGAAATAAAACCCACTAATTCTTCATACAAAAAGAAAATATTTTATACATTGAACTCTGAGTTCAGTAAAAAACAAATAGGAGGGGGGAAAGCAAAGAAAACCCAAATAGATAAGACAGAAATAACTCAATTATAATAATACATTTGGTATATTCATCTTCAAAGGACTTGCTGACAGGTTTCTTTAGAAAATAACTTTGGGCAGCAGAAAGCAGAGTAGCCCTGACGTGAGTTGCAGGTTTCTCTCTCAGAATTCCTGCACAGAAAAGCTGGAGAAGCTAAGATTTGGTTAATGGCAGCCCAAATGTCCATCTCTTCCCACCCACACAGCTGGAAAAGGTTGTATGAGTCCTGAGGATCTGCAAGAAGTAGAAGATTAGGACACTGACTGTGATGAAAAGTTCAGGAGTGCTGCTGCCAAAGCTCCTGCTTCCACGTGCCACCACCTCCCCCTTCACTTACCTAGGGAAGGACTCCCAAAATTGCTAAGAAAGCTTTAGAGCTGTAGCTTTGCAGCTGCTACCAAATACGTCAAACCAAGCTAAAACAGTCAGTTTTCAACAATTGTCCAAAACGTCAAATCTTGTGACTTCCTACTGAGCTCACTTTCAATCTATTATGTTTTCATTTCCTTCTTCCTAAAAAAGAACAAAGCCTTCTGTGCAGGAAGAGTACATTCTGTTGCTGTCACCTGGTTTTTAAGTCAGATTCCAGGACTTTCTCCTTTATTTTAGATTTCCAATTTTTTTTTTTTCTGGACAGTTCTCAATACTAACTTTCTCAGTGCATTGCTAGCACATCTTGTTTTAATTTACTATTTGTTTGATTTTGGTAAATGGTACAGGAGAAGTTGTCTAAAGTGATGTGAAATAAGTTTTGAAAAGAGTTGCAGTATTTAGAATCGCAATTGGACTGGCCAGAGATGAGTCATAAGTAATGAAATGCAAGGAATAAAAATTTGATGCTATCTTGTTTGGCTGAAACAGAGTTTTATTCCTTTGGGCCGAACGGAGTCAATAATTATGTCTTCTACCTTCTATTTTCATGATTTTTTTGTAATTTTTTAATATAATGGGACTTTGCATCATGCTAAAAGGGGAACATTGTTGTTATGAGCTTTAAAAACATAGCTATTTTTGGTTATGATCTCAGAATTATTCTGTTTCCAGTCAAAGGCAATTCATTGCCTGTTTATGCATTATTACATTAATATCACCTGTAAGATTTATGGAAAGTAGCAATGAAGTAATAAATATGACCCTTTTGCTATCAATCACCCTTCACAAGGGACAATACAAAAACATAACTTGTTTTTACAAAGCCAGGAGCCAAAATAAGAAGTTTCAAAACCAGACTTAAGTATATACAGGAAAAAAACACAGGAGCAGACAAGAACCAGAGGAAGTGGTCTCAAGTTGGAGAGGCTTAGATGAAATTTAGGAAAGAATTCTTCACTGGAAGGTAGGAACAGGCTGTTCAGGGAAGTGATAGAATCACCATCCCTGGAAGGGTTCAAGGCACGTAGCTGTGGCACTTGGGGACGTGGTTTTGTGGTGAACATGGTGCTGGTTATTGGAATCCAGGGCACAGGGAATGTTTCTCTGCCTGTTTTAGGAAGCCTTGGTCCTCAGCAGAACACTGCTTTTAACATCTGTCCCTGGAAAGTATTACCAAGGCTTTGGGATGAGTTGGAGCATACAGGTGTGAACTAGGTAGTAGTACGTAGTAGTTTATCACAGGATGAAGAATTTAGGGTTTTAGGATTTCAATATGAGAGTGAATAGGAGACAGAATGGAGGATTTTGGGTGTTGTCTCATCCCCTTCTTGTTCTTCTTCCACTCCATTTTCTGTAGTACTGGTGGCACAAAGTCATTGGTTAGAGAAAGCAGTGGCATGGGTGTTACGTGAGTAGATTAATAGAAGTTATTGGTAGAAAAGTAGAAACAAAGTGCGTGTTAGAAGGTAATTGGACTAGATAGCTTTAAAGAGACCTTGGTTTTGGGTGTTTGGGGTCCATTTTGTGCCTTGCTTCTTGTACGCTCAGTCTGGTGTGCAGATGGCGTACTGAACTTAAGAGAAAAATAAACAACAGCCTGAAGACCAAGAAACAGAGAGTCCTGCTCGTTTTTCGTCCTTGGCTCAGAACTCACAGGGGAACCTTCTTCCAAAGGGCCCAGGAGGTGGGTTCCCCCTCTTGTCGGGTCCAAAAACCCGGCACTGGTGAGGTAATGGTTGGACTCAGTGACCTTTCCCAACCTAATGATTGAAAGAATCTACAAAATAAACAGAGGGAGAAGCCCCAGCTCTGTGGTGCACAGAAATATTTGTATCAGGGATCCAGCTGAAGAGCAGGAAGGATGTGTAGAGAAAATATATCAAAGCCTCCAGCCCCCACAGGTCTGAGGTCCCAGGCAAGGTGCTGCACCCAGCACAGAGACACCCAAGGTGCTAAAGATGTTGGTTTTTAGCCCAAAATTCATGCAGCTCGATAATGTGGACTCAACACCATCCCTACCACAGCACCCAGAGGAATGGGGGCAGCAGCCCCGGAGGGGAGGCAGTGCTTTTTCCTCCTCACTCCAAAGGCAATTACCATTTAGGGAATAGCACTTTATCAAGTAATGCACATCAAGAGAAAATAATTCAGAGAAGAATTTGAAACTGCTTATTCAAACTGCCTCATTCATTTTTATTGTTTTTTTTACTTTTAATGAGTAAGAAAAGGTTATCCCACTTACATTTTATTCAAGGAAAAAAAACCCAACGCATTTGGTTTGATTGGCTATCAGAGACTTATGGCCTTTTAAGAACCTTGAAAATGAATCCTAAATGTTTGTAAAGCCAGATCTGCAGCAGTATTTAACAATGTGGATCTGCTGTATGTTTAAAGGAGGGATAGAAAATCAGAATACTTAATGAATTGTCAGGTCTCATTGCCTTTGGCAGCCTTTTCCTCCTACAATGCTCAGAGACACAACTGTGAAGACAAAACAGAGGGTGCCACCAGGTCAGTGCTGTATTATTTCTTTCCCTTTTCCCTTTTCTACAACAGTCAGACTTCTCCTTTGCTGTGCCAGAGAAACTAATTTAGCATAGGGTTTGGGTGGGGTTTTTTTTTCCAGAGTTTCTTGAGATGAAGCCCAAGAGATGTAACTGTGATTTATTTTTCCTTTTTTCATAGAATCACAGAATAAATTGGGTTGGGAGGGTTCTCAAAGTTCTAAAGGTTCTCATCCTGTTCTAAAATCATGCCATGGGCAGGGACACCTTCCACTATCCCACGTTGCTCCAAATCCCATCCAGCCTGGCCTTGGACACTTCCAAAGGATGTGGCATCCACAGTTTCTCTGGGCAAGCTGTGCCAATGCCTCACCACCCTTACAGCAAAGAATGTGATATTTTCTTCTTTTTATGTTCAGCAGAGCACAAAAAAAAAAAAAAAAAGCAACAGAAAGGCATAACATTTCCATCTGATAAAGGAATAACACCAAAAAAAATAATACATTCAAGGTTGATGCAGTCACTGTTGTGGAGTTAATATTTTGCTCCACACAGGAACTTTGATGTCTGACAGCAGAGAGTCTACACAATAGATAACGTTTCCTTCAAACCAACAAAAAGATTAGACTAGAAATAAAGGAAGATTTTCCTTACCTCACAATGGAATTGTGTGTTTATGAAATGGAGAAATTCGGATGCAGTTTCAGCCTCACACGTGGTGTGCAGAAGCTCCTGATGCATTTTTGTCTGCTGCTTGCAGGACACACATTTAGTTCCAAGCTGAAGCCATTGCATTTCCATATCCCCTGTGGCGAGTCCTGTGGGAGATGAAGCTACATGACTTCATGTTTCTGGGAATTTTTTTGTACTTCTTGGAACATTTTAAACTTCATATTCCTGGACAGTGAAGTTGTTATAGCACACCACAGTGATAAGGGCAGATTTATGGAGAGACAGTGCTATACCTCCTTCTTAATACCCTTAGAGGCCAAATTCTTCTCTTCTTGCTTATTCAGCTTGTAGGACTAACAGTGGCATATAGGGTAATTCAGTAACTATGCAGGGGTGGTTTAGCTGCATTTCCCATTGGATTAATTTTCTGTAATTTCCAGGAAACCTTGGGTTTAATACAAATGGACTTGCAAGACCTCAGTATGGCATGGTTTGTCTTTCCAGATGAACTGAGGCAGCATTTGGCTGATAAGAGCCTGCCAAGAGGGATTAATGTTTTCATTAATGGATAATCAATTCCTTCCCTCTTCCAAACATGAACACAGAATCAAAGCCCCACTATCCCACGTGCTTTGACAACACAGTGATGAATGAGACAGATTTCAACTATTTTGCAGCATTTTGGAGAGTTATGGCTTGACAACAGGGAGTTAAACCCTGCACTTCCCAGGCTTAATGCACAGCTTCTCCGGCAAGGAATAGACAAAATCATCCTGTGAAAACAGTTTAGGAGTTGATTTGCATTAAACAATTCTGAGCATGTTCATGTAGTTTACGACTAACATCAATCACAGGGAAAAGATCAGCTACTGAAATGCTTGGGAAAGCTTCCACATGGAAAGTGTTTTGCAGAGTTATTGTACAGACAGACAATATGAAATTTATTTGGTTTTCTGTCTTTCAGGAGACTGTCATTGATTAGTCCTCACTGAAAATGACAGGATTTGAGCCTTAGATCTGGACATTCTGACCACTGGGAAAGGCTTAATCTTATACTGGTGAATCCTTCCTTGAGCAGAAATGAATGATGTCCTGGAAATGTCCATTTCTCTCCACTGTGCAATGACCATCCGAGCCCACACACATCCTAACACATCACAGACATGAAGAGTTTGATGAGATGAATCACAGCCCACAGATCAGAAAGATCAGTTACTACAGCAACCCTCACCTAACTTCTCTCTGTATTGATAAATCAATACTTATTTACTAATCCAATTACTAATAATATACTATCTTTTAATGTCAATATATTAATATTATTTTATAATTAAAAGTAGTGTATTATAAGTGACATTTATATTTTTGCTGCAATTTGTAATGCTAATTATTAATATTTATTAACTTAAGAAGTATTTACTACTTAAATAATACCTTTTTTTTGTGGAAACAGACCATTGGTCTTGTAAGTTTCTTAACTCCTAAAAAGTCATGTTCCAGGGAAATTTATTACTATCTATTTTTTGATATTCTGAGATCACAGATTAATTGCTCAATATCAGAGCTATTCACAGCAAGAGACACAACTTTGGTAAAAGGCCCAACACATGGGATTGAGGGATAATGAAATCAAGATTGCAGTTTGTTCAACAGTTCTGGGATCCATCATTCCAAATAGGAAAGCCAGGATGCATAAACTTCACAGAGATAAAAGGAAAATAACAAACTATTTCATCTGGCATTGCCCAGAGAAATAGCATTTGGGAAATACACACTGCTGATGTGAGATGAAGAGCTCTGCTAAGTGAGTATCAACCAGTATAAGGACAATTTAAAATAAATTAACAAAATAGTTTGACTGTCATCAGAATATGAGGGAAATTCGTCCAGATAAAATGTTATATACTGATCTACAAGGTGCCATGATTGTCAAACATCCTCAGTTCCAGTGATCAAGATTCCCTGAGTACATACAAAATACCCAAGAATCAGAAATATGTGTGTTGTACATGGCGATCCACAGTATTATAAACATTAACTCTCCTCTCTCTGTTGAAAGAAGTTAAAACAGATTAAAGTAATTGGAAAGACATTTTTCATAAATTGAATGTTGGCACACTGAGTGTTATCAAGATAAATTCTCTGCTCAGAGTAGCTCTCCCTGTTCTGTCCACTGATTGCCCTGAGCAGAGAGGAAACATTACGAGATATCCAAGTGGTAACTGGCAAATTCATCTGGAGTGAAAAATGCTCTGGAGTTCAGAGGAGAGATCAAGCCCCCAGCCCTTCCACCCTGACCCTTCCCAGCCCTCCCATGAACATCCAGGTGGGAATGAGCAGGAATCAATGCTGCCTGCCCGGGTGGGAGCACAGTCCCATCGATTCTCCCTGGGGTCAAGGAAAGTTGAGGAAGTTCAATATCTCTTGGAATCAACACCTTCAAATGAGGGATAAAGACCTCTGTTTCCAGCCAGCACTGATGCTGTACCTATTTTCAGCCCAATTTTCTTGATTTGCTCAAGTTATTGCTGCAATTAAGGGCACGAATAGGGGAACTGCAGACAAAGGAAAAGCAGCTTCAAGACTGCCATTGTATTTATATTTATCATTAAGAGTGACTCATCTCAAGGATGAGCAAGAGTAAACAAACAGAGCTATATAAAGAAAAATCTGCAGTTCACCTGATGCTTCCAATGTATAACAAGATTGTTGATACTTGGTATTTCTAAGGTAAGTTAAGGCTTATCCTGGAAAATAATATTAATAGGGCTTGTTCCTTTTCTGTATCCAAAAGGAATTAACAAGTTTGGATTACTTCTGCAGAGGAAAAGCAAAGATGGGAGGGTCAAGCAAAAATGAAACCTTGAACTGGGACAGTCTTGGAAATCTCAGGCTGCAGAGCATTTTGTGAGGAAGGTTTCAATTAACAGAGACATTGACAGGAATCAAAGCCATGCACTGGAGATGTAAGATGACAAATTCATGCCACAAGCTGTAGTTCTGTCAGGGCTTTGCTTAATGTGTCTGTCCCTTCACCACGCTGTGAATGACTACAGAGATTAATTGATTTTCTCCGCCAGGAAAAAGCCTTGAAGGCCTGCAGGCAGTGGAGAAAGGTCGGTGGTGCAGACCTAAGACACCTGGCTGAAGAGTTCATTTTCCCTTGTTTAGGGACTGCTGGAAAGAAACTTGGCCATGGCATCTCTGGTTAATATAAAAACTGTTCACTCTTGAAAGAAGCAAGAGTACACGTTCAGATCTCCATTTTTGGGCACACAGAAATCTATAAATACGGAGGTAATCGTGGATACACAGCATGAAATAGCTTTCAGCTCAAAGTGAACCCTAGCAGTGCGTTCCTTCCGCTGGCCCTGCTTCCATAACTTCTCTGGATAACAGCAAAGAAACTTGATATGGGCTTGGAAAATGCAGTGGAGGGAACCAGTTGTTCAGTTCCAGCATTCTGCCCTGAAGGCACTGAAATAATGTCAGAAATAACTGATTTTGCTGGCAAAAATAAAGTAGGTGCCAAAACATACCAGTAGAGCAGTGAAATGCAAATGCTGGGGACAGAGCTGAAGAGAAAACTAAACATAATTCACTCTAGATTATTTATGTTATAAATAATAATTGTTAATTGTTTCAGTCAGCATAAAGAATAATTTGTTTAGTGGCTTATTATACTTTTTCTTTTAAATTATAGGAACAGAGACACAAATATAACATGGCAGATGAGCTCTTAAAACTCTGTGTTTAGGTAAGAGTTTCCTCACTGACCCTGAATTAAGGTTTCTAAAACTAAGAAATAGCTTTTTCCCAGTAAACTCTGCTATTAAATGGGGAAACTTGGATGAGTGTACAAGCTTTGTACAAATAAATTGTCTGTTTGTTTTGCTGGCGGAAGAACATGATCCAGACTTAGAAGCAGGGTGGCCCCTTGTAAAGGAAGAACCTGGGCTCCAGGGTGTCCTTCAGACCTCTGAGCTCTGTTACAAGTTGGCAAGACCATTTGAGAAAGGCACTTTGCTGGTCAATCTTTGTCATACCTCTGTGGAGGCCGTACAGAATTCCCACCTCACCTCTCAGTGGGTTTAAGGTTACCTCAGAGGCATTTCTGATCCTGCAATGAATCATGTGTAGCCTGGACACCACCGTCGTTCCAGCTGTGGAGGTGTTCCTATCTTTCACGGGGCTCTCAAGGCATTTATTTAGGTTTAGGTGGAACTTCTGTAGCTTTGAGAAAGCTGCTGGTTGCTCTGCCTGTGGTGCCTCTAGGTGTCCCAAAACCAATGTGGAAGCTGCTGTGGGTAGGGGTGTCCATTACCACATCAACAGAGATGAAGTTGCACCTTCACTGCCAGGTGAGGGTTTGAATTCACAGAGCTGAGGCTGAGCTCTCAGTCCTTTGCAGTGTTTAGGTGCTGATTTACCCTTTGGCTTAAGTCTGGAACGAGCCAGCTGGATGTTCAGATGGACAACACACCCCCAGGGCAGGTGTGACAATGAAGGACAGGTGCAGGCTGGCACTCATAAATCATCTCTTCACCCTCACCAGACCTCAACAGAGGAATCACAGAATCCTCGAATGGTTTGCGTTCAAAAGGACCCTAAAGCTCATCTCATTCCACCCCCTGCCGTGGGCAGGGACACCTTCCACTAGATCAGGTTACTCCAAGCCCCATCCAACCTGGCCTTGAATCCAGTCCTTCCAGCTTTCCTCCTTCAGCTGTTCAACAGCTGGAGCATGTCCACAGAGTCCCTGAGCCCCACCTTTACCCCTCTGCACAAGTCCCAGCAGAGTGCCTCTGTCCCCATCCCGTGCCCACTCCTGTCTCTCCTCAGTGCAGCCCACACTCCACATCAAGCCAGCAGCATTCCTGCTCAGCAAGCTTTAATTCAAGAGCAAGATCATACAGCAGGTGTTAAAGAATGCCCCATTTGGCACTGGGAGAAAATGGAAAGCCAGTTGCTCTTCACACAGCAGCCTCCATAGGAACAGATAATTAACAGGTCTGTCTGTCAGCAAAAACCTGATAAACAACCTGTGCTACCCACAGGTTTCTCTTTTTAGGCCTCCCTTGTGATTAAGGTGGAGGCATACGTAGAGAAGAAAGCACAGATATAAAGATACACTGTTAACAACCAATAGTGACTAACACCAAAAAGTTGTTATTACGTTTGAGAAACACATCGCTGTGATTGGAATGTTACATCCAGTCAGGAATTCATATTTTAACATTCAGGAAAGTCATACAAATTAGTCAAGGGGAGGTAAGCGTATTTATATTGATATGTTTATATAATATAGGGATTTAGCAATATATATTTATATAACATTTATATAACATTTATATATTAATGCACTTTATATGTAACACAGGGATATATTAAGATATAACAGATATAATGATACATAATTTAGCTATTAGGCAGATAAATCTAAATCTAAAGTAGAACAATCTATAATTTATATTATTATATGTATTTAAATATGTGGATGTCTGTAATGTAGCTCGGGCCATTTCCAGCCTCTTCCTAGAAAAACAGGATAAAAATGAGCCTTCTGGTAATGATTGGGGGGGGAATTTTGGGGAGGGGATTCTGGGGAGGGGATTTTGGGGAGGGGAAGGGAGCAGTGTCCAGCCTGTGCCCCTGTCCCTGTGACCTGAGAAGGTCAGTTGGTTCAGGTGCTGCCTCTCCTCTACCAAAACCTTGCCACACAAACTCAATGCACGACTTAAACCCTTCACCCCATTCATTTGGGATCTTCAAGCTGAGATTGAATTAGAAGGAAAGATTAAGAATTGTTTTACATTGTGTTTGCAACACTTCTAGAACACATCTCAGTTTAAGCCTAGCATTGCCTAATCAATATTGAATCAAAGACTGAATAATTACTTCAATCCACATTTTAAAATTGACCTCAGCTATCAGCGACTAGAGATGGAACCAAATAGGCCTGCATTGCCCTCAAAACGCTCAGGGTCCTTTCTGCCAAGCATTAACATAAAGATAATACTGAATATTCATGCTTCAGAGTTCTGTGTCTCCTGGATGAGTTGAGCAGGATTTGAATTTCCCCTAGTACCATTTGTGTGAGTGTGACTCACTTTGTCTGGGTTTCCTTCCCACAGCTGGAGGCAGAGAAGGAGCAGCACAGGTCAGTGTGCAGATAGGGAGCAGCTCCTGCTCAGACTCCTCTTACATCTGTGTTCACAGCACGCATCAGGCTGGCAGTCAGGAACACATCACAGGGATTGCTGCCATCCACTCTTCGAGCCTTTTTTATCTGCTCAGGTCCCACCTGGCATCCCCCACCTGCCTCTTTTAAGCTGCAGGCCCAGCGTTCTTCCACACCCACAGCACCTTGTGAGGGCTGAAATGAGAAACATCTCATTGTTTCTCATACAGCTACCAGACCAACAGAGTCCTCAAAATCATGGGGCATGGCAGGCAGGTGCAAACTTGTTTTTTTCTTCACAGAATCACAGAGTTATTGAGGTTGGAAAAGCCCTCCAAGACCATCGAGTCCAACCTGTGACTGATCCCACCTTGTCACCAGCCCAGAGCACTGAGTGCCACTTCCAGGCATTCCTTGGCCACCTCCAGGGATGGGGACTCCAAACCTCCCTGGGCAGTTCCAATGCCTGACTAACCCTTTCCATGAAGAAACTCCTGGTGATGCCCAACCTAAACCTCCCCTGGCATAGCTTGAGGTCGTTTCCTCTTGTCGTCTCACTTGTTCCTGGGAAAAGAATCTGCCCCCCATCTTTCTCCCCTACAAAGTCCAGAGTGGAGCTGGCCTGTATCATGCTGCCTCAAAAACAACTTTTGCATCTGTCTGAAATCTATTTTCCATGTAAAGATATCCAGGTAGGATTTAGATATCCAGGTAGGAGCTGGAAAAGGGTCTGGAGCACCAGGAGCAGATGGAGGGGGGGCTCAGCCTGAAGAAAAGGAGGCTCAAGGAGGACATATCCCCTACAATTACCTGCAAGAAGGCTGTAGGCAGCTGGGTTTCAGTCTCTGCTCCCAGGAAACAAGTGGCAGGATGAGAGGAAATGCCCTGAAGTTCTGCCAGGGGAGGCTTAGATTTGATATTAGGGAAAATTTCTTCACAGAAAGAGTTGTCAAGCATTGGAACAGGCTGCCCAGGGCAGTGGTGGAGTCACCATCCCCGTAAGTGTTCAAAAAACGTGTGGATGTAGCAGCTGAGGACATATTTTAGTGGTGAACCTGGTGGTGGTGCTGGGTTTATGATTTGGCTTATGATCTGATTACAGTGTTAATCTATGATTATCTATGATTCCATAAGGTTTAAGGTCAGGTGAGACCGTGACCTTTATTCTGACCTCTTTTTTATTACAAGTCCTAAAATGAGGATGCGCAGTCAGTAGATACATTTAGTAGATTCCTCTTTGTGTGTTTCAGTTTCTCATCAAAATAAGCCCAGTAATTAAGGGAGCCTTTGCTCACCTCAAAGAGGTGTTGCAAAAATTAACTACATTTATATTTCAAAGAAAGAGCAGTGTATTAATGAGGCTGACATGAGACTGACAATTAAATCCATAATAAAGTTGATTATTTTGAACCACATGTACTGAAGGCAGGAGCATCACTCATGGTAGAAGGAGGAAGATGAAGAATGAACTCTTTTAGGGGGTGCTGTCCAGCCAGGGCCAGGAAAGACACAGAGCTCCTGCAAGAAGAAAAGCAAGATGTGATTCTCTAATTTCAAAACACTGGCACATAATGGATGCCAGAATTAGGTAACCAGGAAATCCTCCCTTTGCCTTTTTCTAGTTGCAAAATTGTACCTACAATGTGCTCTTTGAAAAGAAAAGAAGGGTGCTGTGTTCATGTGCTTTTATAAAAGTATAATTCTTGTTTGACTGGGTTTGTTCCCATTCCTGCAATGTGAGCATTACTGGTATTTCTGGAATAATGTTCACACCTGTTGTGATTTTCAGGTCTTCTCCTGCATTTCTTTCCTGTACATGTCCAGAAGTGCCTTGGTCAAGTATTCCTGGTCATAAATGACAAAATCAGGGAACACAAGATTTGTTTGCATGTAACAACATGTATTTATTTATTTTTTACATATTTATTAACATGTAACAGAATTTATTAAAGACCATCAGAGAAACAGCTTTTAATTAGATCAACACCAGCAGTGTTGCTAAGATGTTCTGCACCTATGCAAAAGATTACTCAATAGACCTCATGTTATTCATGATAAATTTCTGATCATTTTGGCAATTGTCCAATACTGAAAAAAACCCACAGTCCATCCCTTTGAGCAGATCTAAACATTTCAGCCTAGCAGTGAATTGGTGTTTTCGGCTGATCCAGTCTCCTTGTCGTTTTGCCTAATCTCTGAGACACCACAGGAGGCCTCAGGCAGAGGTTCTGGTGCTCTTCCCATCTTTCCCTTTGGGAATTCAGCACAAAACAGGGAGTAGAACCATTACCTCCATGGATTTTGCTTTCCCTCCAAAATTCTCTGCTTGCCTGACATAACATATGTCCATATTCCCTGCCTAACATATGTTACTCAGCTGTGAGTGGGTTGCTAAAATCAGATTTTACTGTTCCTTTCATTTATGCAGACCTACAATGCAGTTGATTTTTACATAAAATACCTCTTTCTAGGCTACAGATTTAATATTTATTGACTAGGTAGGTGAACTGATGAGCAAAAAACCACTGGGTTTTTTGCTTATTTGAAACATTTATGTCAGATTAGCTGCAATAGTTACACAGACACCATATTCAGTGTATTTGTAGTTAATTTTCAAATAGTATTCTTCTCTCAAGGAAAATCTTACGAGTAAGTGGCAATTAACGCCAAAAGAAATTTCGGATTTAATTCTATCCTTGGTCACTACACAACTCAATACATCTTTAAATCCACTAAACATTGAGTGTTTGAGGGTGAAGCTTTGCACCACCTCAGGTTAATCAATTATCAACTCCATCTTGCTTTCTTGACATTTTAAAACCTTATCACCTCTGCACTAATGAGAATTTCACTGTTATTTAACTGAAAAAAACCAAAGTGATGCACAGCTGCCGTGTAAGTTAAACACACATGGCACAGCAGAAGATGCAGACAGGATGTGAGGATGAATATGTACGTGCTACTTAATGCACAGACACCCAAATGAGAATTTGCAGATTGAAGGGAAGAATTCTCCTGTAAAAAACAACCAAAATATGCCACCAGTTTTTAATGAGCACAGGAAGGATACTTTGATTTTCTACCATTTATGACTGATAGCACTGTGATCCAAAGCAGAAACCTTTCATCCTTGTTCATCCTCAGCACGCACACACGCATCAGAGGGCAGAGGCATCTCTCTGATACACAGAGGAAAATGTTCTTGCCATCAGGATGTTACCCCAGGGCAGGGGAAATCCTGCTTTTAACTCACTTCTCAATCCCAGTAAAGCACCTGGTGGGTTACTAAGCACCAGCTTCATTACTCTCTTGAAACCAAGAGAGAAAAAAACTACCTTCTGTCCTCCAGAGCCATTGCCATGATAAATGTTTTTAAAGTTACAGGCAGTTTTGTAATAGGTATTCCCTACAGTGACTTCAGAGAAATCTGCTAAAGATGAGGGTAGATGAGCAACTGCAGGAGATATTAACCAATATTACATTCATAATAAATACACCTGATCATCCAGAAATATCTTTTTAAATTCTCCCATAAACCCAGAAGTTATCATAAAACTATCCCTGAAATTTATCAAGACGGAAAACATTCACATAGTCCTGCAGGCAGACAAAATATATAAGTACAAAAAGGAGGTTTCTTCCTAATTACAGAACTAAATGGTCAGAGGCAGCACGAATTTATTCTCATCTTTTGTTTTCTAAGATGTTCCAATGCAAACAGAGACAGAACATGAAAAATTAAGAGGTATAGATCTTTTTTCAACAGCAGGTTCTCAGTTTTCTTATAAAATTATATATTCTCTGAAATGCTCTTCAAATACTTTTATTAATGGGGAAGTTTTTCTGTCTGTGTTGATTTCTGAGGCAAAGTCTCTCAGGGTTTCTTCAGTAACCCCAAAAAATGAGCATCAATATGATGGGTGAATTGGCTGAATCCTAACCAGGAATCAGTCTCTTGTTCTTCCGAAAGGGAAAAGTAGCAAGGCAAGATTTGCATTTAAATCCCTCTGTTGTAGTCTGTTTTACCTAATTTATTTTTTTATTATTTTCAGGAGAGCCTTAATAATAAAAGTGGTTGATGTTTTCTTTGCTTTGCAGCCTTATTGATGTTTTTACAGGTTGCTCAAAATGAAGGAAAATGCCCAAGCAAGTCCCATTTCCTATTCAGAGGACTTCAAATCTGAGTAAATGTTGCACGAGGGGATTTTGACGTCACCATGGCAGTGACCAAACACTACCACACGTACTGGGAGAACCTTGAAGATGCTCGAGATTTAACTGGTTCTGGCCATGAGCTACCAAGTGTGCAAATTTCAAGTTCTACCTTCTTTGAGCAGGCTGGAGTAGAGAGCTCCAGACTTCCTTCCCACCCCAAATCCAGCAGTAATTCAGCAGGAATTTGAGCACACCTGGCCTTCCAGACCAGCCTTGTGCCCTTTGAGAAGGACCCCAAATCTCCTGAGGTGCTGGTGAGTGGCTCTTCATAGTGGCAGCAGAGCAGAAAGCAGAGGGTGATAGTAAGAGCCTAAAACGAGATGCAGGACTCCAGAGGGCTCTTTAAAATGCTGTTTATTGTACCCAGACAGCAATCACGGGGCTGGGTGACAGAGCCCAGCCTGCAGCCATCAGCAGAAGCTGTAGGCATGTCTGAAGTCGCTTTGGTTCTTGTTACAATACATTATATACTTTTCTTTACTGAGCATTGTCATACATAACACCCAATCAATACCTTTACTGTTACCTATAGCCTATCATAACTACTAACATTACAATATTCATGTCACTGTTCTCCAATCACAAAAGCTCAGTGTGTTACAGTTTAAGCTAGAAGTGGTTTTTCAGTTTTCTTGCACTGGAAATTTCTGAGACCTTTTTTCTACTTACAACATCAGCATGTCTATTTACTTCTTGTATTTTTCTGCTTGGCAAAAACATCTTCTGTTTGGGTGGGCTTATCCTTTGCTCTAAGTCATAAAAACCTTTCTTAACTAACACACCCTTTGCCTTCTTAGTTACCCAGTAAAACTGGCTCAGCAGTTCCTTTAGACCTTTGTTATTCTTCTATATCAAAGCTTGCTTCCATCTCTATTCCTTTCTCAGTTTCTACATTCAAAAGTCCTTTCTGCCAAGCACACATGTCTGTGAGACTTCCTTGTCAAACTTTCATCCATCCCAACAGGTGATGGACATGCACAGCCCAGGGGTCAGGAAAACTTCCCCCAAATGCTGTGGGTCAGGCTGGTTTTCCTCACTGTCACACTTTCCCTTCAGGCACAGGAGTGTGTTGGGAAGAGTTTCTGCTCTGGAGGGACCCGTGGAGCCAAAACACATTAATCAAACCTGAAGAAAGGAGATTTTATCCCAGCACCTTGTCATCTTTGTGCTTCGCTGCCCCAAGCCTGTTGTTAATGTCACCTCTAAAATCCCATTAAAAATGGTCCCCTTCAGGGCCTGGGTTAGGTCTCTTCAGAGCTCACCAAGCACCCTTTGGAATGCTGTACAAATATTCCTATCAGACCCTGAACGAAAAGTTAATAAATTCCAAAATTGTCCTCTGTGAAGCAAAAGGGGAGCAAACACAGCAGGCACTTAAAGCAAATTATAATTCATGATCTGAAAATATGCAACATTAAGCACAGCCATATTTTAAATAGCAAGAATTACTTTGCAGGGCTGGAGAGGTTATAAACCACTTCTATTTGTATTTCAGGAGCACTTACAATGCTTTGTTTTGAAAGCTTTATATTATCTTGTAAAATCAGCTCAGAAAAAGACACTGTTTTGTCATTGTCACCACAATGATGGCACCAACTTGTCTGTCTCTGTGCTTTGTTCTCTTTATTGAGACACAAAGATCCCACATATTTTATTTTTTCTCCTCCTACAGGCACTGAGTGGGGTGCAGCTCTGCCAAATGGGAATGGCAATTCCTCTAAAGAAATTAGAAGCTCTCAAAAAACACCCCAGAAATATTCTTCTGACAAAGCAAAGGACCTTACCCTGCCCCCAGTTCCCTCTCATCCCTGGTGCCTTGCTTTGAATCCTTCAAGTGGAGGTTTCTCAAGTGTCCTTGGATGCCTGAAAATTCTGGATACCTGCAAGAGGAGTGTTCAGTGATCCTGAGCTTGCACACCTTTGGTTGTCTTTTAAAAATCAAAGTGTGCTGAGGAGAGCAGCTGACACAGAGCTGTGGATCTGGCTGTGATTACTGGCAAGCTTCTTTGGTCCTGGATTCTTAAAATATTAACCAACTGCAGCCTTTGCATCTTGTGTATGAGTTGTGATTGATTCCTGTGCTTCTCTGTCACCTTGGCAAATTTTAAATCCAAGGTCAAAGCTATTTTATTATGATTATCTTCAGTCTCCAATACCTTCCAAGCGTTCAGAGCTCTCATGGGGAGAAGAGCTAAAATACAATTTTTAAAAGTTCATAAAATTGCTTATAAAAATAAACAGTAAAAATTAATCTTCTATCACAAAATATTCCTTTTAATCCACTGGTGTCTGGAGGACAGGAAGAGGTTCTTGAAGGAGGGGTTGTCCTCGTGGGCACAGCTCACAGGAACTTTTTGAACTTTGCTGGCTTGAAAATATCCAAACCCCTTCTAGCCAAGGTCAAAGCACACAAATCCACTTATTTTTCCCTTTCTCTTCTGTAGCAAACAGCATAAAAATTTCATCAGCTCTATCTCCTTTTAGCTTTGCCTTCTAAAAATAATAATAAAAAAACTCCAACCCCCTTCAGCTTTGCATTTTATCAATTGTATTACCCAAGGGAGGGATTGGCGATGACCCAGCCTGGGGTAAATGAGGAACACGTGGATATTCGCTGCACTTGAAAGAGCTCCTTAAATTGGCAGCCCTGGGACGTGGATTTCCAAAATGCCATCCCTTGGAGCAGATCAAGTTAATCTGACAGATCTGGAAATCAGCTGGGACATCACCTGCAATATCCCTGACAAAAACATCTCCCTCTCAGCACAGAGCTTGGCATTGGTCAGTAGGAATCGTTCTTGTGGGCAGAAGAAATCTGACAAATTTTCAGATTTAAAAAAAAAATGCATATATGTGCAAACAACTCAAGTTTGTTGGTTCTGGAATATCAAACTTGAAACCTCCCAGTTTCAAACAAGAGTGTTTTCAAACAAACATAATTAAAGACTCATTTTTAACTCCTGTTTTTTTCTTTTTTTGTATTTCAGGAACTTTACATTTGAAGGAATTTGAAATTGCACTTTAGGCCTGGAAACTGGGTACTTGGAGTACTTAAATCTCCAAATCCAGCATGCCAGATTGAATTCACAGGAATGGGAACCGTCCCCTTCCAAAATCAGTTCAGCTGGCAAGAGGTGACACTGAGGAAAGATGTGCCTGAAGGAAAGGAACCTTTTCCTAGGGAGGGTAAAAGTCACCCTTCAGCCCTGGAGGAAATAGTAACAACTCAACAGGGTCTCACACTGGTGTCAGGGTTTCTAAGATGGGGTGGGGATGGAGGGAAGGACACTGGACAACACATTGAAGTGAACCAGCCACAGAGCAGGGACTTCATTACTTCCAAGAAAATTCCCTGGAGACTTTAAAGGATTCCTAGGCTTTATCCTATCCCAGCTTTTAAAAGCAAAAGTTATGGACAGACTGGAAACTGCCTCCAGCTCCCAATTCAGACACACAGCCATGAAAGGCTGCATTGTTTTGGAATCATAAAACCACAGAATGGTTTGGGTTGGAAGGAACCTTAAAGATCATCTTGTTCTACCTCCTGTCATGGGCAGGGACACTCCCATTAGCCCAGATTGCTCCAAGCCCTGTCCAGCCTGGCCTTGGACACTTCCAGGGATCCAGGGGCAGCCACAGCTTCTCTGGGCACCCTGTGCCAGGGCCTGCCCACCCTCACAGGGAACAATTCCTTCCCAATATCCATTCCAAACCTACTCCTTTTCAGTTTGAAGCCATTCCCCCTTGTCCTGTCCCTCCATCCCTTCTCTAAAGTCCCTCTCCAGCTCTCCTGAGCCCCTTCAGGCACTGGAAGGGGCTCTAAGGTCTTCCTGGAGCCTTCTCTCCTCCAGGTGAACACATCCAGGTCTCCCAGTCTTTTCTCATAGGCCACATGCTCCATCCCTCTAATAATTTCTGTGGCACCTCTTTGGACCTGCTGCAACTTAAAGAAGAGCATGGACACCCTGCTGGCAGCCATGGGGAGACCAGCTCTGTGTCCCCAAGCCGTTGCCCTTGTCTACAGACACCTTTTGCAATCCAGCCCAGCTACAGCTGTGGGTTCAGAGTTTGCTGCTCTCATCCACAGAGGTGTAGAGCCTGCAGGGCAACGTGCAGCCATTCCTGGCTGCCTGCTGGGCTGCTCCACAGCTGCACTTTCATGTGAGGAAACAGGGCAGCTCCACAGCCCTGACTCTTCCCTCTGACCTGTAGTTGCTGCAGCATCATCAGAGCTGAAGGTGATGGAGCCTTTGGGCTTGTGGGTGGGCAGATGTGCAGCCAGGACACATCTGTTTGAGCTTCTGGGTGCTCTGGGGGCTTTGCTGGAAGCTGCAGAGGAAAGATCAGAGAGGAGGCAGCACTAACACCACATTGAAGGAAAACCTGTGCTCACTTGAAGGTCAGCAGCGCATTCAAGCTCCCAAAGCTACTCAGAGACACCTCTCACTGACAGACACGTTATTGATGCACTCAGGGAAGGACTCCAGTGCCCGTCCTTGTGTCTATACCTAGGATGATGGGAAATACATTCAATGGACAGAATGGAGCTCTTATTTTTAATTCTTCCTTTAAAAAATGAAAAAAGAAAAAAAAAAAAAGAAAAAGAAAGATTGCTGCATGTCCTTGAGCCAGATCCACCTAATTCATGCAGACAGCCTCCATGGCAGGGCAGCGTCCTGAAAATTGCAAACCTTCTTCCTGACCTTTTCCAGCCTTTCTCTTCCCCATCTTTTAATCTCAGACTCCAAACATCTCCCCATCCTCCTCTCTCCCCCTTGGATACACACTTTCTTCTGTATCTGGCTACTACAGACATTCTATTTTAATATTCACTTGCTTGGAATAAAACGCTTCAGTTCTTTCAGGCTTTCCTCATTGGGCATGTTTTTTTAGGAACTACTCTGTATCTTAAAAAAGTAATTTTCTCCAAGATAAGAGCTTCTGAATGTGTTGTTTTCCCTGCAGACACCTAAACAGCACCACAGAGCACAACCTCTTAATGCTGACTTCCTTTCAGAAACTGTTCTATCTAATTAGTGGCTCACCAGAGACCTTCCTAAGCCAGCCATCCATCTAAGGAAAAATTGCTTATGATTGCTACAGGCTGAAAAACCCAGAAAGCCACAACAAGAAAGAAAATTTTCTGGCTAATAATGTGTCCTCACGAGACCAAGTTTAGCTCTATTCTCTGAAACCACTGAAAAGGCACTAAATTAAGCCTGGAAACTGAAGGGAGTTCATCTGGAAGTGATAGGAGGAGGAAAGGAAGAGGTCTGGTCAGCAGAGGGTTTTATGAAGAGTCTCCACCTCTTAAAGCACAGTGTATGATCTCCCTATTTAACCTTCACAGCTCTAGAGGTCTGAAATTTGCCATCCTTGCACATAACTTGCTGAATACTGAGTGTTATTTTGGTGATCCTGATGTGGCTCCTCCTTGATTTCCGGAGGAGTTTCTTGACTCCTCAGGACTCCTCGGTCTGAAATACAGGAAGGACCCAGAATGGTAACAGCACTGCTTGTACTGTGTAGTTTTGCTTAATTTTTCACTGTGTTCTTTTTCCAACTGAAAAGAGACTAATTAGCCTCTCTTTTGTATCTGTGTTCTTTGCACTCACTTAAGGAAAGAAACATCATCAGCTACAATTTCATCAATTCTTCCCAGCTGCCCACTTCTCAGCCTGCTTGTTGTTTCTTACCTCATTAACCTCTAACCTGAATATAAAACTGTTTATTGATTTGTTTATTTGGTTACAGAAGGCAAATGATTTCTGAACCTGGTTTTGTAAGTGCTAAAAGATCCGTGACAGAAAAAAAAAAAAAAGGAGATTAGTATAAGTGTCCTTTCCAAAAAACAGGGGATCTTCACCATGAAAAAAATCCCAAATTAGCAGCATTTCTCCACAGCGGAAAAGTGTCAGAGTGCTGACCCTGCCATGAGTCAGAGTGTCTGAATAGGCATAAATCACAGAGACTTATTGATTGACCTCAGTCATGCTGCATAATTCATCAGTGTGAGCAGCTTATCATGCATTGCCCCTGGACAGCACAGCAATTCCTGCAGCCCTGCTCACACAACCTGAGATTTCATAATTTCGGAGCCTGAGGGCAGTTTTAGCCGAAGTGTTCCTTCCCACTGCAACAGGGTGAAGGACATGGCCACAAGGATCTGCTGTGGCCCAGATGAGCACAAGTGAACCATTAAATGTAAGTAATCGGAATATTTATGGCCATAAATTCATTAAGTTAGGCTGGAATAAAAGCAACAATTTTAGAGTTTTTCTATGAAGAACAAACTTACTTTGGCTTGACAAAGTGGAATTAAATGAATGCTGGAATGTCTTCTTTTTTTGTTACATGTTCCAATGTTACATCATTTTATCAAGACAGAGTTTCTTTGTTGAAGAAGTCTGCAACAAAAGGAGTCAGAGTGTACAACTACAGCCCAGATTTATGGACTGAACTGAGACGCCCTAGAATTTATTTACATTAGTCTTCCCTGTAAAATCACTGGAGGAAGTCAGGCATCTCCAGAGACTTTGCTCTTAGAAGGGCCAAATAAATCACCTGCCAGAGGGGTCTTCTGCAGGGATGATTAAAAAAAAAAAAAAAAAAAGAAAACGAGATCAGCTTCCAAATTTAGGCATCTAATTTTGGACCTGGAAGGTGAAAAACAAATCATTTTCCTTGTTGGTTTCCCAGAGTAACTTATCACTCTGCAATGAATTTCATGGTTCCCTGCAGAGCATTCAGGTAGTTAAAGCTGAGGGCAGCTGGCTGAAGATGAAAAGTCTGGGCACTGGGAAGAAAAGAGAACCAAGTACTGAAAGCAGAGCATGAATGAAGATATTCAGGTCTTAACTGCCTTTAAACCGACAAGTACAGCTCAAGAAAGTAATAGGAATTTCCTTGATTCAAACCAACCTTCTAGTTGGCCTGATTTTCTCTGATTTTCCCTCAAATGTGAACAGAAGGAGTCAAATAACATTTTTAAAGACAACGTGTGGATGAGGTACATGACCTCCTGTTCCAGCAGCTGTTTTCCAGCACAGAAAATCAGAGTTGCAGTGACAGTGGTCAGGTGAAGCCTAAGAGCAGCCTGAAGTTAAACCCCTGGACAATTAGGTAAGAAAACAGGGACAGTGGGTAAGGAATAAAACAGGGCTTGCATGAAGGTCAGCTAGTGTAATTGAATTGAACAGTAGTTATTAAAAGTCCTCTTTATTCATCTTTGAGTTAAATTCCTCTCTGACTCCAGTGGCAAACTCCAAGTCTCACAGATTTGGGAGTAGGTATGTAGAACATATTTATTTTAATATTTCTGGACAGACTTCAGGAGACCCAGTGTGGCCACACAGGCACACTCAGACCTGTGCCTCAGAGCCTTTGGATTTGCCATCACTAACACTTCATTTTCTTCCTTCCAGTCCATACCCAGCATTATTGCAACAAAGGTGTTAATGTTTCACACTCCTGCTCAGAAAACTGAATTTTAAAAGGGAAGCTTTCAGACCAAAAAGAAGCCTTTTCAACCTAGATACAATCCACAACACATGAAAAGTAGGAAATACAGACGCTTTTTAACAGTTCAGGGTTTGTGTACTGGAAGTGTTCCTGGAGTTTTCAAACAGTGTCAGTACCCTGCAGCCTGCTTCAAATGCCCATTCCTGAGGGCTGTGTTTTAGATAGGAAAGAGAATTAATGATGTGACAATACCAAGTGTATGCTGTGCCATGCTGAGACCTCCAACTTCACACAATAGTGCTGATTTAGTCCATAGCAGCAGCAAGAGCAAATTAAAACAATCTTAGACTTGTTTTTTAAACTTGGACTTACTTTTGGAATAGGATTGCAGCCTGAGGCAGCGTTATGCTCTGGTTCACTCATTTCTTAAACCATATTTTGTATTTCAGTTTATTTTACAAGTTGTGGATTTTTCTAACCATATGAGAGACTCATGCAGAAAAGACTGCACAGACTACAGAAGACAAGAACAGATCTTTGCAGAACAGTGAAACTCTTTATTCCCAAGGGGGAAAAAAAAAACCCACAAACATAAATCACATTTGCAAGAAGCATATGGAACAGATAAGAGCAGATTTCCAAGTTCCTTGTTCACAATCAGTATGATTTCAGTCTTGTGTCTTCATGAACAAAACCTTTCAGCAAGATACACTCCAGTGAAGATGGAAACAGCACGAGTGATCCCAAACACAAAATGCCAGAGGGGAGCTGTGTTTGTTTCTGCTCTCTCCCACTTAAAGAGCAGATTTCCACAGCTACCATGCTTCCAGATTTCCACAGCCCTCATGCTCATCCCAGATCTTCCCTGAGTGAAGAGACAATTAAGGCAACGGGTGAGTGCTGCAGTGTCTGATGTTCTTATTCTAAGATGGAGATCTGGAGAGAGTTTATGCACAGTAGAAGATAAACTCAAGAGCTAAGTTTTTTATTTTATTTTTTTTTATAAACCTGTGTCCTGTTTGTAGCAACTTGAAGCTGCTGATGGGAAATTTCCTCCTGTCCTGATGATTTTCCTCATGGATATTCAGGTAATAACTCCTGGCCCAGCTATCAGACAGAACATACAAGTCTTTGCTACCAGACAGAGGAATTCCAGGCTGGAGCCATGAATTCAGTATCAGAACAATTAAACTGATAGGTTTTCTGCAAGTCTTCAAATCTGTTCAAGATATCATAAATTCCAGTTAACCCTCAATCCCACTTGATGTCAATCCCGAATGAGAAACAAGATCTTGTCCAAGTAGATCCATGACTCTGCCTAAATGTCACAGAATCACAGATGGGTCAGGCTGGAAGGGACCAGAGAGGGTCACCTGGTCCCAGGTCTCTGCTCCAGTGATGCCTCAGGTTTTGGCTTTTATATTTTTCAGATTCTGTGCTGCTTTAGTGTGTGGGTCTGGGCTTCATATTATGGGATGGTGAGCGCTCTGCACAGAGTAGGGAGACAAAACAATTCCTGCTCTAGCTGGGGACCAAGGACAAATGATCCAGATCTCAGGCCCAAGAGCACAAACAACGTGGGCTGAAGAGAGAAAAACAAGAAGGATGGGACTTGATGGGCTAAAGCTGGAATTGGACAATGAACTCCAATCTGCAAATGGAGCAGAACTGATAAAAGTGCCAGAGCCCGTGCCCGGTGTCCATTTTGGGACCATTTTGGTTCATCTTGGGTGCAGCCCTGGCTGGGCTCTTGTGCTGCCCAAGGTGGACCCATTGAGGAAACCCTTTTAATAAATCCCTGCCTTATTCTTTAACTCTGTCTGGTCTCTGTTCTAGGTCAGCTTTCACAAGGCGTCGCCAGCAGGGCCATCCAGAGCACAGGGCACAGGGCTGTGTCCAGGCACTCCTGGAATATCCCCAGTGAGGAGACTCCACAGCCTCTCTGGACCATCTGTTCAGTGCTCTCAGTGAAGAAGTTCTTCCTCATGTTCAGGTGGAACTCCCTGGGCTCAGTCCCTGCCCCTGGCTCTGGTGCCATTGCTGGGCCCTGGAGCAGAGCCTGGGCCCTGCTCTGCCCCTCCCTGCACCCAGGGACACCCAGGGGCACCCAGGGACACCCAGGGATACCCAGGGGCACCCAGGGGCACCCAGGGACACCCAGGGGACACCCAGGGACACACAGGGGACACCCAGGGACACCCAGGGACACACAGGGGACACCCAGGGCTGAGGCCCCTCTCAGCTGGGGCTCCCCCTAAGGCTGAACAGCCCCAGCTCCCTCAGCCTTTCCTGGGCAGGGAGATGCTTCAGTCCCCTCATCACCTTTGCAGCCCTCCACTGGACCCAGTCCAGGAGCTCCAGGTCTCTCCTTTGCTCTCAGAGTTCCCTTACCCACCAAAGCTGTGGAATTGCCCGTGGTTTCTGCTGTCATGAAGGGATGTGTCAGGAGGTCACTTTTGGGACAGTTTCGCCCTTGCAGACTTTGCTGGGAGCTTACCTGATGGACAGAAGAGATGTCTGCAGATGACAATGCGAGATCTCCAAAATCTGCCAGTGAATTCTGCATTTTACCAGTCATTTTCTACTCTGAAGGATGTTCTGCACGTCTGTCTAATTATAGCAGAAACTGTACAGATTGTGTCAAAACTGCCCACTATTATCCAGGCTGTACCAGCCACAGCTGACAAAATATGCACATCCCCTAATTAGGAACATTTTAAAACTGACTTATTTAAATTAAGAAAACCTCCCAACCTTCACTTTTTGTCAAGTTACTCTGAGATTCTTGGAGGAGGAGGAGAAGGACAGCAGGAATATTTCAGATTTCTTCCCTCATTTCCTACCTCTACAGAGCACTAAAATAAATTACAACGTGCAAACAATACGTCAGAAAGAAAGGCTTTGTCTTGACAGATTGCAGGGCACAGCATTAAATATAATTGTGTTGTTCTGAGGATCTGAAGTACAGAATGTAACACGCTTTAAATGCTTTGTTATTGCTGAGATCTCCAAATGTTTGGACACCCCAGGTGATAGTTTAATTCCTTCACCCATCGAAGTCTCTGTGTAAGAGAGCAGAACACAGCTTTGCTAATGGCACAGGAGGACTTCTAGATTGATTTTCCCAAATTTCAATCTGTGCTGGGGATAATGTGAACAAAGGCAGTGATTCCATCTGGATTCCTTATCTGTATATTCCAGCTCACTGTCATTTTGTGGTGACAAGTGCACTTTGTGAGGTAGACACTTTTCCAAGCACCTGCAATTCTGTTCTCCAACCCTAGTTTGAAAGTCCTCACTTCCAACCAGTTGCAACTTGACGATGAAGAAGGACCAAATTCTCCACCTAAGGGGATCAGATGCAATCCCAGGTTCCTTGTGTGTGTTTTCAATACACCGGGACCAAGAAATTAAATTGAATAATTGAGCTCTGTGAAGATCCTAAGTGCAGGTTTCATGTCTAAGAAGTGATGAGAGGGCAAGAAAGGGAAGAGAATGTTATTCATCTCAAAAAACAAAGCACAGACACTGCTCTGGATCTCAGGGCATCGATCAGTGGATGGTGAAAAATTCAGCTGTGCATCACTCGTTTCATATATTTTAAGTATTTTATAATTATTATTATTATTATCATTATTATCATAATTAGTTACATTCATCCAAAGATTTCTATTCAAGAAAGTGGTATTAATTTCAAAATCTCCAGTCAAAGTGACCTCAAATTACATTTCTGGTTAAAGTTTTCAGTGCTGAAGGAGATTAATATGGCCTTCAAACCAGTACTTGGCAGAAACAGATTTAGAGTGAAAATCTCCAGGTTTTAGTCCATTGTCTTCAAAGCTCATTTCAGCAGGAGGGAAAATGTCAGTTTGAGTTGTTTTGCCATTGCCCAGCTTCAGGCCTTTTAGTATCTGATTGTTTCTGCAAGTTCATTTTTCAGCCTTAAAAAACATGGAAATCCAAGTCTAGAGGTGTGAACAAAGAAGTGCTGTAGTCAGCTGTTACTGGGAATAAAAGTCAGGCTCCAAGAAAAAATTACAAAAAATCAAAGTGTCCCATGATACACAAACAGAATTTGGTATGATTGTTGCTTATTGATCAGAAAAGCTGTTTAAAAAAAAATCACACACACATATATGTACCTTTTTGTGGTAACCCTAATAAACAATAATTAAAGGAAATCTGATAAATCCTAAACTAAGTACTGTCTGAAATTCAGTATCAATAATGCTTTTTCATTATATTTTCCAGGAGCTTGATCTGTAAAAACTGGATATGGCTAACAAAAAAATAATC
Source organism: Leptocoma aspasia (assembly GCA_013399835.1). Lineage (NCBI taxonomy): Eukaryota > Metazoa > Chordata > Aves > Passeriformes > Nectariniidae > Leptocoma > Leptocoma aspasia. The sequence goes on from VXAX01005976.1 coordinate 743,028, forward strand.
TAGGAGGAGCAAGGTTAAAGGAATTTGATTTGCAAGCAGGACAATGTGTGGGGGAAAAAAAAACTACAAAAACTCAGTATTTTTTTGATAACATTTCGACATGGAAATTACTGTTAAAGCAATTCAGAAGCCTTGATGAAAACCACTTTGAAATTGAGGTGAATAAATTTTCTGTTTCTGAGGTGGATCGGAGTCCATCTCAGTTAAAATCAGTGAAAGAGGGACTTCAAGAAAAAAACATTCTTATTAATAATGTGTTTAGTGAACCTGATGTTCGGAAAAAGGGAGAACAGTGGTGAGACACCAAGACAAAAGGTGAGACACCTTTTGTAAAACATGATAAATATGAAATATTTCTAGTCACAGACCATGTGTTAGAACATCAAATACTTCTATTTCATCGTTGGTTCAATAAAACTTACTGATTCCCTGCAGATGGCAGCTGTTGTTCTCTAAGCTGGCAAATTACAAAACTTCTTTCTCTATTATCTTTCCTTCTTCATACCTTAAATAATCGAGAAACTGCAAAATTATCTTTATGTAGTCTCAAACACTTTGAGAGAAATGAAAGGAATTTAATTTCTCTTCATGTATTTAAGACATTCCTTACTTGAGGAGCTACATCTCCAGTCCTTGCCCTGCTGTTTTCATATGCAATGTCAAGCTTTCCTCCAGTTTTATTTATTCATTATTCTAAGCACTAATTAGTAAATCCATTTTGGAGCTCAGAGTATTCTGCCCACTAATTTCATGAGTGTCCTGATTTTTTCAGTCTTGCACAGGGTAATAATTTTAATACTCATACTACAACCACTGAAAGATGATCAAGTCTTTTAGCTATTACTCTGGACAGCTGATTTTTTTTTTTTTTTTGTCTGAAGAGAAAGAGCACGGCCTGAAGTACCAAAATGAAATCTTTAATGGATTTTATCTCACCCATGTAATATTAAGCCATAAGTAGTTATAAAAATACCTCCTTGAAGTATGGGATATTATGATGCCTGAAGCTGGTGGGGCTTCAATTGTTCAAAATGTCAAACATGGTTTTTCTTCTCATTTGGAGCTCAAAGCACAGCTCAGGGAGTTAAATGTTTCCTTTTGGGTTTGGGTGTCTCTCTCCCAGGCGCTCATTTAATTAGCACTGCTAATTAAACTGGGAAGGTTTTCACAACTGCTACTAACGAGCAAGTGGAGGAGGAGTCGTTTGCAGGACAATTTGCCTGGTGAACTGCAGAGAAGAATTAAGGCTTCTTTATTTCAGTTGTTCCTGAATTAGTGAGGCAACTGCTCTGTCGGCCGAGCCCCTCACTTCTGAGGGACATTGGAGCAGGAGCAGCTGCTCCTTGGGCAAAAACATGAGCACTCCGGGCTCTTCTTCCATTCTTCCCTGCTAGGAGCTCCATGAGGGGTTTTTGAGGGGGTGGATGCTGCCTGAGTTGATGCTGTCCTGTCCCCTCTGGCTCTCATGGATAGAGTTGACATTCCCAGCCTTTATCTTGCTTATCATTCCCAGCTTTTATCAGTGCTGCACACAGCAGGCCAGTGTGGGTTGTATCACCTCCAAGTGATTGGGAACTACTAATTGGGAACTACTGATCAAAATCCTGCTGCTTCTTCTCATGGAATCACAGAAGGGGTTGGATTGGAAGGGATCGTAAAGCCCATCCAGTTCCACCCCCTTCCCATGGGCAGGGACACCTTCCACTGTCCCAGGTGGCTCCAAGCCCTGTCCAGCCTGGCCTTGGACACTTCCAGGGATTCAGGGGTAGCCACAGCTTCTCTGGGCAACCTGTGCCAGGGCCTCACTAGCCTAGGTTTTAATTTCTTGATACATTTCAAATAGAATGTTCAGAGGTCCTGAGAAAAAAATTAGTCCTCCCTGACAGCAAATAAGATTGATTAATTCTTTTTTCCCCCATAGCTTCAGGGTTCCTTCCACAAGCATAGGGAGGAAACCATCTCATCAAGGAGTGGGTTATGGATTTCCTGAGGGTCAGGGGTGTACTAATCATGTTCAGTATGATACTAAGGACTAAATAGATTTAAAGTTGTGCTGTGGGAGGCACAATCCTTAATGCAAAGAGGTGATACAGACATGCAGAGAAAAGAAAGGACCAACGCTGTAAATAGAATGAGCAATGCAATAGCAGTAGGTGTCACACTGGTCCATTTAGGAAGTGAGAGGACACTGAGAGCAAGGATGTGCTCAGAGAGAGCACAGCTCTGTAATCTCACCACTGCCTGCACCGATTTTCCAATCAAATGTTTAGTTTTCAGAGCTGAAGGATATCTCAAGCTGAGACAATCAGGGCCTTGACAGAAGCCAGGGCTGCATCTGACTTGAGATGGCAGCTGCTGTCCAAAGCCGTGCTCACCCGGCTCTGAGCTGCAAGATCAGAGCTGCTTTGTCAGCCCTCAGAGCAATTTACACTTCCAAGGTAGGGTTTTAGCTCAGGGACTTCATATTCGATTGGTTTAATGTCAGTTCCAATCATCCCTGCCCATTATGTTCCCTCCTTCAGTGCCAGCACTCACTGTGGTGTCAGCCATGGATAATTGATCCCTTCTGTTTGAACTCCAGCTCAGTTTCTCCAGAGTGCAGGGGTGAAATCTTGTGAAATGAGTGTTATCTGAGAGAGCAGGGTTTAGGGGAGGCAGTGCCACATCCTGAAAATGGCAGAACCTCAGCACCTGTGAAAATGTCAGGAGGCTTCTGCAGAATATTGCACATTTCCTCAAGAAGACTGAATTCAAAGCCTCTGTTTGGAACTGAGTCCTTTGTTGAAGATGCTTTTGGGGTCACTCACTCACAAATACAGGTAGACACACAAATTACTAGCTTAGAGCTTCTACGTCTTGCAAAAAAACCTCAACAGGAAAAAAGACTCTGATCCTAGGATTTCTGACAACCTGCCATCGCTCAGCATGCCAAACAGCCCATCTCTGGGAAAAATTGGTTTGCAATGCTGAAATTTGCAATATACTCCAGTTAATGCTGTGTAACAGAGTAGTTTAAAGCGTGGCAAACATTTCAGAAGAGCTTTCACAGGCTCCTCTGTGCTCACAGGAAATTACCAGTTTATAACTCTTCCTAACAGAGATCCCTGTGGTCATAATTGCTGGTTTTCAAGATTTGAGAATCCCAAGCATCTCCCTGATTTGCCCAGTGCCTTCATCCTATAATTATGTTAATAGAAAAGACTATTTTTACAATGTCATAATGAACATCTGCAGATTACAGTGGTGGGTTTCTTCCTCAATGTAAGATACATGGGATGGTACCATGGAAAAATAGGTTTTGTTCAAGTCTAGAATGTCTGAAGTGAGACGGTTGACCTCTCTTCCTGTCCAGCAATGTAAATGGATTAAAAGAATTAAAAATGATTCTTTCATAAGATTAATGATTATAGTCTACTAAAAAGTGTCCTAAATTATGATGGTTTTAATTTATAAACTTATATTTTTTCTTCATTTTCACAATTTATTTTTGTCTCAGCTGGATGAATGGTACTTTGAACACGTAAGGAAACAATGAACTTGTGTAACCTGTTCTCATCATTCATGGATCACTGGGAAGTTACTGAAGGCAAAAAACAGCTCAGCACCACAAAGCTCTGCTTAAAAAATGCAGGGAAAAAAAAAAAGAAAAGAAAAAAAAAAGTCTCCAGATGGAATTAATTTAGCCTAACCTTTATTTTTTTTTCTTTCCAGTCTGAGCTAGACACCCAAGGCTCTCCTAAGTATTCGAAGAGCTCTGGGCCATTTTAAATCGTGACTCATCAGACCTGCTTTACACACCTGCATCAGGAGCTGACTCATCTTCCAGACTCATTTGGGGAAACTCACTTGATTCCCACCAGATGGCCAGGAATCCTGGAGTGATTAGCTCTGCTGTAGATGTTTGCACTGCTCGTGTTCACACACAGTCTGTGTCCTTCCTTCAGCAGGATTGCAAAACTGACATTCCCACCATCCAGATTTTCATGTTTTGTGAAAAAGGCTGAGAAAAAGACAGCTGAGAGACTAAAATGAAAAATAAATTTTTTTTTAAATATTTTTATATTGTCTATTTATAGTGACTCTTCTGGTCACTTGTAAATAAAACCTCTTTTCTCCAGAAATTAAGTGAAAGTTCTTCCATAAAAACATTCCTCTCCCTCCTGTGGACCCAATCCAGTTTATAGAAAACATTTTCAATGGCAAATAATTGAACTGTTGTTCTCGGTGGTCAACTTGGGTAGATAAAAACTCCTCAGAAAGGAAGAAGTAGGTTGTTAGCACAATCTTCAGTCTGTGTTGCATTAGCTTTAAACACTAGGAAAGACCAGTAGCAAATACTCTCCATCAATTAAATTTACTACTCTCCACCAATTAAATTTACTCCAAAATGATCAACTAGCTCTGTTGAGAATTTATGCTGAGCTTCTCCCACTTTATCCATCCCAATCTGATTATAGGAAACCAATAGCAAAGTGAAAAAAGTCTGTTTTGGAGACTAAGTAGATGTAGAGAAAGGATAAGGAATATTTTGCTATTTCTTGGACCAAACTTGAAGCAGGAGGTCCAGGAGACTCTGCAGGCTCTGCCTAGTCTGCACAGCACACATTTTCTGAAAAATAAACCAGGGCTTCCATAGCATTATCAGCAAGTTAAGTCAAATTTGATCCAAATATTTCCAAGAGATCCTCCGTTCTGAGATTCAGGTGTTAGTTTAGAAGGCATGGAACTGAAGCTGTGGGTGTTTCAGTGCACTTAGACATTTTCTCAGCTTTGCTGGTGGATTGAATTCCACGTTCACAGAGGAAAAACTAGAACACACTAGGAAAAAAGGGAGATGGTTCTCATGTTGGATGGATGGTTCAGATAATAAGGGCAGGGAAAAAATGGGCAAGAGTGTCTCAGATGTGCTAATCTACTTTAACTCAGTTAATGAAATGGTATCATGAATGCAGATTTAACAAAATCTTTTAAGCAATGCCATCTCTTCAATCATCTGGTCTGACATTGTAGAGTTTTCCTGCACTGCAGCCTTGTAAGATGGTGGCACTTCCCGTTTTCCTGAAGCTTCTTTTACAAATGACAGGAAGACAGACATTTCTATCAAAATACTGATTAGACATACTGATGTCCCAGATGCCAGAACAAATCTGAGAGTTGTTTCAAGTCCTTGGCATCTGTGACCACAGATTTAGTGTGACAGCAGCATATTCACACATTAATTGCTGGGCTTCTCAATTCCAACTTCTCCACACTTAAAAAACATCATTTTTTAACCTCAGTTCTTAAAACACCTGTGTTTTCCAAAATCCTATGATATCCCATCACAGAATCACAGAATGGTTTGGGTTGGAAGTGACCTTAAAGCTCTTAAAGCTGCTGTGGGCAGGGACACCTTCCACCAGACCAGGTTGCTCAGAGCTCCATCCAACCTGGTCTTGAAGACTGAGTCTGGTCCCTAAAACACCCGTGTTAATCTCTAGGCAGAAATTAAGGGGAGGTTTACACACCCTGTGATCATAATTGATTTGTGAAAAGAATAACCCAAACCATTCTGTGATTGGTTTAATCATGTGATTAAAATTGGTTAAATCATGTGATTAAAAATTAGCTGAAAATGCTGAAGGTGGTCTCTTGTGAGGGAACAGAGAAGCTGCAACCAGGAACGGGCACTGGGGATGGCAGATAGTAGGAAGCTATAAAAGTTGGCAAGTGTCACACATCTTCTAGAAAGCACAGAGTGCCTGTCAGAGTGCTCTCTGCATTTTGAACATTTATTTTGAACCAATGCTGGGCTGAAAAGTGAAGGAATCAGTGAATTTGTCTGAGGAGAGATGTGAGTGTACAGAAACAAGAAGCTGTTACTGTCTGATCAAACAAATTCTGTCAAAGATACAGAAGCCTGGAATTACAGCATGAGATAGGCTAAAGCTTTGGGAATCAGACAAAACTAAGAATTAATGCAGGGACTCCCAAAAGCCATTTTGTGGAAAGGAGACAGAATAAGTGCAGCCACTGCTCAAGTCTGTGTGATCCCTTTAGTCCTGGCCTTTGGGTCTGGTTTATGAACAGTGATGCCAACGAGGGCATTGTGCACTCTGCCAGTCACAGAAAACAGAGAAAGGGTGTTTGGTGATAGGACACCAGGGTTTTTTTTGCTGCTGTTATAATGCCATTATGCCTGGGGTTGTGGAGCTCTTGAAGCTGTTCGTCTTCCTTTGCTATTTCTGTGTACAAGCACTTAGGAGAATTAATGGTGTTATTTGCTGTAATAACCTGTGGACCTGAGTGTTGCTCTGACTTAATCACACTGGTGTGTTGCCCACATGGTTTTTTAGGATGTGGAGACTTTGAAAAGCCTTAATAAAAGAAGCCAAAGCCTCTGATGAGTCACAGCTGGTTACTCATAGGTGGGATTGACTCCTAAGGGGTTGGTTGTCCCCTCACAGACATGCCCTTCAAAATTCCCAGAAGCTGTCATGCTTTCTCCCACGCTGCCCTCAAGAGCAGGAAGAACTCTGTAAATATCCACACAATCACCTTGTTGTCCTCTAAATCAAGCTCTCAAAATGCCCAGAGAAGAAGGAAACAAACTCAGCAGGGAGAGTCTGTTGCAGCATTACAATTTTATCAATATGAATTTGCTTGTGCTGTTCCTGTTGATTATTTTCCAACATGTTCTGCTTTGTTTTAAGGAAGTTTTCTAGAGACAAGGACAGTCACATACACTGACATTTTATATACTGCCCAGCAAAACAGCACCTAAAGCTCATCTTAGACATGAATAGCACCAGGCAAAGCATTGCTTTAGTGTGACACCATTAAATTGTGAGCATATGTGAGGCTTATAGACTGTAATTAAATCTGGATTATGTACAGGGGCCGTATCAGACCTTGCACTAAATGAAGAATAACTCTCCTTCCCCTGATAACGGCCTTAGCAGCTGCTTGGAACTGATCAAATGGTTCAGAATTCAAACAGTGGCTCAAAAGGGCAAAATTGGTTCCAGAATCATCTGCAAACGCTTGAGGAAAGGATTTGCCAGTGTTGTCAGCATGGCCAGGCAGGCTGGGAGATTGGGCCAGAGGCAGCTGAGCCGCTGAGGCAAATAAACCTTTTCACAGCGTCTTCAAATAAGGCAGTTTCTCCCTAAATTTCAAGCTAAATTTGAAATTGAGATTGTTTAGCAGTATCTTCTTAAACAGGGACCTTTTGTAGGGGTGGAGATCCTTTCAACTGAAGGATCAGGTAAATTACTTGGTCATAAAACCACATCTAGTTCAATAAGGTTTTTAAGAAGTGAAAAGGTTTGCACAAAAATGGTGGCCTCCATTGCTACAGAAAATAATTTATTCATACCAAAAACATATGGCCATATATCCTTCTCCAAAATGTTATTCTGAAGAGAGTTTAAAAAAAAAAAAATCAAAATTTTACATTTTGAGATTAAAACGTAAATCAACAGTACACAATCAATGCCATTGCCTCTGAAAAGAGTTTCTTCATTATCAGATGAAGAAAGTTATGAGCTAGAATTAAAATTCAGAGAAAGCAATAACATTTCAAGGCCTACGGTTATTTTCAAGCAGCAATGTAATTGAGAACTCAGGAATCAAATCTATAATTACAGCCAGTTATGGCAGAAATGGGTAAAAATTCAGGGCAGAGGCATCTTAAAAGAACTTGTTTTAAGAGGACACCTAGAGCAGTCTTAACATGTTTATTCAATATATTCTGACCACAATCATGACTCTTGACAGCTTTAAAGGGTACTAATACCCTGGGAAAATGGTGCTAAATAAATAAATAAAATATGTTAATAACTAGAGGCCAATCACCACTAAACAAATAGTCCTGAAATAGTTGCCTGGATCCTTTCTATGATGTTGGCAAAGACAAGCCCCATTAATTTCTGACAAAGAGGGATTCTGGTGCTCTCCAGCTGCTCAGAAAAGAAAGATTTTACAGCTCACTCTGCAACATGCCAAGAAAAAAAACAAGAGCTTTGGGTTGTGTGGGTTTTGACTTATTAATATATGAAAGTGTCTCTTGGCTGTTGGAAGGAAAAGGTTTTGCCCAACAGATAAGCACTGCCATTACAAATGCCCATCAAAATGGCAGAATTGATCTAGAATGGTGAAAGGAAAGGAGGTGGTGGAAAGTGACCCCATCTCAAAAGATGACTCAGAACCAACATTTTTTAATCTGCAATTTTTAAGAGGAAAATAGTGGCAGTGGCTGTCAGTAAGGAAGAGCACTGCTGTGGAAATCTCAGATTGTTTGGATTTATTGAGCTTGACATTTGAAGGTTTGAATTTCGTCATGGCAACTGCTGTTCCTTTTTGCTGCTTGACTGGCCTTAAGACCCTTAAGTGTTCAAAGAGCTGCAGATTTTACATGAACTCACTTAAAACAAATGACTGCAACTTCCAGAAGGCAGGCATGGAAGGCTTGGGCATGAGAGCTCCAGGAAAGTCTGGAAAACACCTGAAACTCCAGCTGATCCTGACTTGAAACAAGAAGACTTGGAAAAAAAAAAAAAGGGGGGGGAGTGCTTGACAAAAACCTCATGAAAGAGAGAGACTTGTGAAATTTCTGGGGAAGTTCTTGCTGGGTCATGAGGTCACAAGCCCAAGAATGACCCAGCTGATCATTCACATCAAAGGATGCTTCTCTCCACCCTCATCACCAGTAATTAAAAAGTGATGAACACACCACTGGCTTGCTTGAACACAAACCCATTTCCATGTGCCAGTCCTAGAGATGGAGAGGTGTGAGTGATGAAATCCCCTAAATTTACTCTTCGTGTGAGTGTGCCAGCCCACTCTGGGGACACTGTGATCCACCAGACTTCTTAGGGGAGAGAGGAAATTCCACAAAAGATATGGAGAAGCTGCTTATGACTGCTGGAGACATCGAGATGGAGAAATGTGTTATTTCTATTTTCCCAAGCACTACTAGAAACCTCTAAACCACCAGTGTGTGCTAGCAGTTCTTTTGATTTAAACCAGTTTTCCCAAGGCCTGTAAACAAAGAAATAGTTCCAAAAATAAACTAAACTATGAAGGCAAAGCTGAAAAATGGGACATATTGAAAATTGCCCAGTTAGCATTGACTTGATTACTAATTGTGCCACTTGAAAGGCAATTGCTGATAGTCCTTTAACTTTAGGTAACGTGTGTCCCCCCAGGGATTTGTGGAACTGGAGCAATTCTAGAGCTATTCATAGAGAGCAAGTTTCACACCTGGCATATTTCAGGCACCTGCCAAGATGTGAAGGGTGTCTGTGTCAAAACAACAACCAACTGTTCACCAAGAAACCAAAAAATCTGTGTGGGCAGACTATCAAAACCTTCAGATCAAGGATGAACACAAAGAACTCAAAACTTGGCTTGATATTTGCAAAGGAAAAACTGATCTAGGGTTGGACTTTGCTGTCTGCTTTGAGAGCAAATCTACTGCAGTCTGGGGTGGGCATTATGGATAGGAAATACAATGTCATGTAGAGGGACTATATACATTAAAATAAGCTAAAGTTCATTCCCCTTTAAACCACCAATTTTAATACCTTTAGTTACGTAATTATTACCTGATTCCACTGTGAGTCACACTTAAGATTTTTTTAAATCTCTTTTTTTCATCTTACTATCTTGTATTGTTCTAGGCGCACTTTCCTGGTTTTATTTTTTTTAACTTTGGAATTACACATCCTTATTAACTTTTTACTGCTTTTCTAATTGTTTCTTATACTTTCAGCCTTAGTGCTATCACAATTTTTTTTTTTTTTGTCTGAGAATTAATGACATTTGGTGAGTTAATCTTGTTTTAGGCTTCAATCAAAGAAGATTAG
>VXAX01005976.1:755940-774066 GCA_013399835.1 Leptocoma aspasia
ATTTTGGGACTGGATTTTACAGCTTTTCTTCCTCTAAACTGCTTTGTTTTCTCCCATTTGCAGCAAGAAAGAAAAGAGAACTCCGAAGAGGTGAAGGGAATCCTTCCAATTCCTTTCAAGACTTCCTATGACACAAGAGAAGAAAGCAGAGATGGAAATGAAGCCATCCATCTCCATGGGAGATCCATCAGCCAGCTTCCTTCTGCCTCTCCTTCCACCTGAAAGCCCTGATGTGGCTTTACCTGGACCACCAAGGAAAGGTCAATAAATCCCAGCACTGAGACTGGAGAGCTGCTCAAAGGAGCCCTGAAATTGTTAGTATTTATTCTCTGTTATTTTGCCCACAGACAATGCAGAAGGAGCTGGTTTAGATCAATACCCACACAAGGAAAAGCAGTTTGGAGCTGTTGGAAGTTTTGCTCTGAGGTTCTCTTCTTTCACTCACTGAAGTTTTTCGTCCCACACACAGGAGGACTGAGCAGTGTGAGAGGCCTGAGTGGAGAAAAGCAACAGAATTTACCAAAAAACAGCCTCGGGGGTTATGGCTGAACCATGGGAAGTGGACTGTAGGATCAGGGAATTACAGAAGCACAGGAGGGGTTTTAAGGGACCTAAAGATCATCCACAGGCGGGAACTCCTTCCACTGTCCCAGGCTGCTCCAAGCCCTGTCCAGCCTGGCCTTGGACACTTCCAGGGATCCAGGGGCAGCCACAGCTTCTCTGGGCACCCTGTGCCAGGGCCTTACTCTCAGGAGGAATATATTTTGTGTTTGCCAATGCTAGCAGAACAGGTATCGAAGATTTTTATAAGTTTCCAAGTTGTTCTATGCATTTTTGCAGAAAAACTGCATTCCTGAGCCAACAGAATCTATGTGGATTTCAGAGTGTTTTAGGCAGTGATCTGTTGAACCTGAAAAGTGAACTCAGGGAAAACTCACCTTGCATAATCAGCTCCGTGAGATATAGAATAATTGATTTTATTTTTAAAAAATAGACACAAATTCTAGAAAGAGGGTGTGTGTATGTAAGGCTACATTGAAGTGCTGATTGCACCTGAAATACAGGAACAAAGCTTCTGGATTTTGGCAGTTGTTCAGTCCAGATCAAGATAAATCAAGTCAAACCGGAGGAGGCTTTCAGAAGGGCTGGGAGGAGGGAGCTGGAAGGGAAATCTCAACATGGGATGAACAAAAAGGATTTTGTGTCTGAAGTGATGAGCTGAATGGAGGATCTGATTGCCATCCATAAATGCATTGGGGTAGAATTGAAATCACCAGTGAAATTAAGGCAGGGAAGGGACAAGAACAAACATGACCAGAAATATATTTAGGTTGGAAATTAGAAAGGTTTTTGCCATTTCAGAGCAGTGCAGCTCTGGAACAGCATCCCTTTAGGACTTGCAAAAGCAATTAGTTTGCAAAAGGTAAAAAACTAGGAGGTCTCACAGATCCCATGAGAATTTTGGAAGACAGGCATAACATTCAGAATGATCTGGAAAAATTAAAGATATGGCCTGAATTAAATAGGATGCTGTTCAATGCAGGAAATTAAAAGATACTGCTTCTAAATGGGAATAATCAACTGCATGGAAACAAGATCAACAATTCCTTGCTACAAAGTTCTGTGGAAAACACACACGGAAAGAAGAGTGGGTAAAAGAAATCAAGGGTCAGCCTGGAGAACACACTCAAGAGGGTTTTGCATCAATCTGTTTTAGCTTTCCCACTTTCATGCAGAGTTTCTGTGAATGAAGTGACTCTGTGAATGAAGTGACCCTTTTCTCCCTCAACACTTTTCCCAGAAAGGAAGGCCCAGAGCTTTTAAGCCTTTTCCACAATTTTCCTTAATATCGATTTAAAACAGGCACATTTTGGGACTGGATTTTACAGCTTTTCTTCCTCTAAACTGCTTTGTTTTCTCCCATTTGCAGCAAGAAAGAAAAGAGAACTCCGAAGAGGTGAAGGGAATCCTTCCAATTCCTTTCAAGACTTCCTATGACACAAGAGAAGAAAGCAGAGATGGAAATGAAGCCATCCATCTCCATGGGAGATCCATCAGCCAGCTTCCTTCTGCCTCTCCTTCCACCTGAAAGCCCTGATGTGGCTTTACCTGGACCACCAAGGAAAGGTCAATAAATCCCAGCACTGAGACTGGAGGGCTGCTCAAAGGAGCCCTGAAATTGTTAGTATTTATTCTCTGTTATTTTGCCCACAGACAATGCAGAGGGAGCTGGTTTAGATCAATACCCACACAAGGAAAAGCAGTTTGGAGCTGTTGGAAGTTTTGCTCTGAGGTTCTGTTCTTTCACTCACTGAAGTTTTTTAAATTCTTCTTTAAATACTTCTTGTCAAGTTTAAATACTTCTTACCAAGGTGCCTCCACCACTGCCGTTAGTGAGGGGTGTGAGAAGAAACACATCCTGCTTTTCTCAAGAGCTGGGAATATCCCAGCCACCTCTCCCAAAACTTGAGCTACAGAAATACACAGCCAGTTCAAAGCTTAAAAAAAAGTCAATAAGAATGGTGAGAATCTTGGAAAAGGAGAGCTTTTAAGTGAATATCCACAGGGAGCCAGTGCAGTTTGATTTCAGGGAAAACTGCATTGCTTCAAATAATTGAAGTTAATGAAAGCTTAGAGGGAAAAAAAAAAGATTTTTTTACCTCTTATGCTTGTCATGCATTCTGCCTAATTTAATTTATTTGGGTTTTGTGCCAAGCAAATATTTTAGAAATACTCAAAACAAAGTTGCAATGTTTCTTAAGCAAGTTATAAATCTGGTGGACATATTTCATAGAAGCAAAACACACCAAGAAAGTCAAATCTGGAGTAATGTATCAAACTGCATGCATGTCAAAAAATATCATAAAAGCAACATCTAATAGATTCCCCGGAGCTAAAAAGTCATGATAAATGAAATTATGTGTTGGTATTGATTATGCAACAAAAGAAAAATAAAATATTTCCCTTTTTCCCAGGCTGGTCTACAAATAGAAGCAGCCCTGGAGCTTTTACAGATAATTCTACACAGTCAAAAGCAGTTATCTAGATTTTTCTGTCATTTCTAATTAACAATATCATGTCATGCACTTAAGAATTTCCATGGCATGGTGACTAATTACCACAAGGCAAAACATGTGCAATTGACCTTTTAACCTGCTGTGCTAATTGCAAACCTGCCACTTGAGGGTGTCCTAAATATTGATTTCTGGTGTAAAGTCTCACTCAGCTTTTCCTTACGGACATTTCAGCGATGCTCATTATCATGGTGCTCAAGTTTATGAGGACATCAACTTCTTTGAAGGGATATGAGACAGTTAGGAAGGGAATTGGGCACTGAAATAATAGCCTGACTAAAAAAAAAAAAAAAACCTAAAACAAACAAACAAACAAAAAAAACCCAAAAAAACTGGTTCTAACATATGACAATGTGAAAGCTAGAGGTTAATTAATCTCTGACAATATCAGCAAATCTGAAGTTAGAAATAACAGCAAGCAGTGCTATTTTTCAGTGTGCAGCTGTTAATATGTGAATCTTTCTACTTCTGCTGTTTCTGGTTTTTTTGCCAAGGAAGCAGATCGGTGCACTAAAAAACCAAACCAACGACAACAAAAAAAACCCCAACAAGAATAAAACAGAACCAGGATGAGATCACCTCATGTGCAGATGATGTCGTATCTCCACAGAATAATGTTCCCTCTAACCCAAATCTACAGTTTGGGTTGGAGGGAACCTTAAAGCCCATCCAGTCCCACCCCTGCCATGGGCAGGGACACCTTCCACTATCCCAGGCGGCTCCAAGCCCCGTCCAACCTGGCCTTGGACACTCCCAGGGATCCAGGGGCAGCCACAGCTTCTCTGGGCACCCTGTGCCAGGGCCTCCCCACCCTCACAGGGAAGAATTTCCTCTTGCACCTTCTCCAGACACCACTCTTTACCCCAAATAAAGGCAGAACTGGGAGGAGATGTGGTGGCCTCCAGGTGTCCCTGTGAAAAGGACGTGTCCCAGGTGGCACCAGGGAGGGCAGAGCTCCTGATTTTTGTTCATTGCTCTGCCCAGTGGGAAAGCAGCAGAGGTGACTCGAGTAGAGGAGAAATCCAGCCCAAGCTCTGCAGATGTATGTGCATAGAGAACAGCGAGGGGATTGAGAGATAATAGGATTAGAATGACTCAGACTTGTAGAGTTTATTAAAACTTTATATTCCACCCACATATAAGGGACAACAGCTCTTTCACTGAGGGGGGCAGAACTCCTGTACTAGTAGAGATCAAATTTCTTTTTTGTGTGTTTTTTTCTGTAAAACCTTTGGGATTTAGGTCAAGATTTTCAAAGGGAAAAAAACAAAACTAAAGTCCTCAGGATTGTCCATTTCCCTATTTTTTCCTTATCTGTTTTTAACACTTTTTGAAAAGCATCTTTGCTAAGGTCTACAAACACACTCAAAGCTTTAAGAAGGTGAATGAGGAGAGTCCATCCCAGTTTGTATTTGAGTCTGGCAAGGGCACAGTTCAGTGCAGGGTTTGGTGACTGCTGTGGGGAACGTGCACCAGTGAGGAGGGACAAGTTAATTCCCTTAAGGAATCATCTTTAGGTGGCTTTGCAAGAGCTAAAAACCACAACCAAGAACACTCACTTTTGCACAATAAGCCTAGTTCTCTGTAGTTGAGTATTTTCAGCAAGAGAGTCTAGTCTTGAAATCCTCTTGAAATCCTCTTGAAATCCTCGAAATCCTCTTGAAATCCTTACATGTGCAGTCCGTCACAACCCATCAGGGTTTATTCCAATCATTGCTCAACACTTCGTGTTCAAATTTCTGGAGTTGGGTTTGGAGCAGGCAGAAAACTGAAATCTTCCTCATTGCAGGAGGAAACACATTTGAAAGCTCATTTTAAAGGAGAATAATAAAGTTATCCTGGAAAACAGCTCCTGAGAGGCAACAATCCCCATAAGATTATTGACAAATCTTCAGCTGCCTTGCAATAAAAATCAGCTGATCATTCCAAACTGAATATATCAGTGTCAATCCTAGGGACCGGAAATGGGTTTAGTGTTCATTTTAGAGCTTGGAAGTTTTGGTTAGAAAAATGGAAACTTTTAGCAAAAGCATATTTTTCACTATCTGACATTGAGGAGGGGAACCCTAAACCCCAAGGAAAATTCTTTGCCAAATCTTAACTTTCTAACTCAAAAATGGACTAGGATGAATATTCCATCATTGGTTCTTGACAAACTTTTCTCCTGTCATAGGAGGAGAAAAAATAGCTGGAAGTATTCCCTTCTCAGCAATGCCTGCCTGGTTTTGTGGAAAAGGAAGAGAAAAGATGACTCACTTCAGGAAATGCTTTTTTATACACTTTGTCTCTCACTTGTGGGGAAAAAAATTTAAAAGTGTGTTTAGGATCTAAGAACCAAGTGTTTTTCTTTCTTTCTCTTTCTGGTTTGTGTATTTTGGAGCTTTTTTCCTTTGTTGGTTTTGTTGGGACTTTTAGGCAGGAATAGTTCGTAGAGCACAAAAAATATTCCAAGTGTATCATTCTTGGAATATTCAGTTTTTGACTATGTGATCTTTTCCTTGCTCAGGGCTATAGAGGCATCTTTGATGGGTCTCAAACCCACACTTTAGTGTTATTTATAATAAAGAGCAAAAAAGCACATGGCTGCAGGCTATAAGAAAAGAATTCCTAGATTTATCTGCGCTCCTCGACATGTTGCTTCATAACTCTCCTAAAAAGGATACTGTGCTAACTGCACTTGTGCACTAAATGCTTTAATGGGGGTTTTATTGCACTATTAAATTTAATAACATGCTTCTATATAAAATAAATACATAGCCTGGAAAACAAGTAATCCCTCAGTTTTGGAAGAGATTATGATTTCAGTTCAAGTGCTGAAGATTTTAGGTTGAAGGCTGTAGTGATGGTGGGGAGTGTTGCTGGCTAAATGAACCACCTTTCAAATCTAACAGGGGGTTTTAAATCAAGCAGCACAGAAGTTAAATAGAAAAGGGTTCCAAAATATGTTTGCTATATAGTATTATTTAACCTTGTTATTCATAGGTGGAAAATTTATAATTTAATTATGCTAAAAATCTTTGATAATCCATCCCTGCACACTCCCAGCACCAGCCATGGGTGTAGGAGACATGAGCAATATGTGAACTGGCTTTCTGGTAAAAATTTCATTTATCCAGCCTTTATCCCTCCATGGGTTTTAATGGTGTGTTGTAGAGCTTGTCCAAGGAAAAAGGAAATCATACAGGAAATATTAATTTTAGTGAAACATGACTCCAACAGCCACTGCCCACAGACTATCACTGACCTTGGACAGGCAAATGGATGAAGAAATAAGGTAAAGATGACATTTTGTGGCTTCATCAAATTGAAGCTTCATTTATAATCCAATCTAAAGGATGAATTATAAAAAGGAGGTGCAACTCTGGTGTGTAACATGCTGCAGAAGGTGTCTATGGGGAGTGCAGGGTACCTGTCTGTTTGTAACAGTGTACGTTAAACCAGCTGCAATATTAATAATGTCAAAAAAAAAAACCAAAAAACCATCAGATATTCAGTGTAGAAAAATATCTGGTTTCCCAGTTCACAAAACTTACTTTCAAAAGATCATGTGAGGTGATTAATAATTTTTAGGATTTTTTTCCTTTGAGAAAAGAATAATGTTTCTCACCAGCTGCCTTTCAGTTCTTCCAGAAGTGCTCTGAGATAACTAAGATAGAATCACGCCGCTCTATTATTATTTATACACTCCTTACACTCTTTAATTTCATCTGAAACATCTCACATGTGTATCTTCAGAAACCTGAGTCATTTCTGCAGCTGCTTCTGAGATTTATACCTTTCCTGACACTAACAGCCTAATTTTGCCTCCATGAGAAATAAGAATTACATAGAAACCAATCTCCAGCAGCTTATCTCATCTCTGGGTTGGGACACATTGGGATTTCAGAGCCTTTTCTCATCCTGCCTTTAAGACACCATTTTGTACAGATACTTAAGGAATCAGTAAAAACTATTCTTAAAAGCTTTGGTTGGTGAGAGGGGAAGGGATTCAAGAGAATGGCAAGGCTGTGCTTTAAAAAGAGAATCAGAAAATACCTCTCTCAAACTCCCCAGGCTTCCGTTTCTGGAAATGGTGGAATTAAATTATTCAACATTCCACAAGCGCGTCAGAGAAAGGTGATAAAAATATGGTCACTGGGGAACTGTCAAGAAGAAATTCTGTTAAAGCAGTCTAATTTCCCTCTCTGACTGATAATTTAGCCTACATAAATGGAGAGGAAGAAGGGGAAACAGATCTTAAAAGTTTCATAATGCTCTGGTATGACGTTCTCCAGAAAAATTGGGGAATATGGCCTATATTTTACTCATAAATCAGAAAATTGTTCCCAAAATCCTTAGAGCAGAAGAAAAGGACATGCTTTTGGTTATCTGTAAATGGGAAGATGTTTCAGGTGGAAGCCCTATGGATTCTGTTCTGCTTTAATATTTTCATTGGTGAATTGACTATGGAGATAGAAAGTGATCTGATAGCATTTCTAGCTAATGGGCTAGGAAAAAAACTCAAAATACTCTGGAAAACAGAACTAGAATTTTAGCTTGGTAATTCTGACAGAAGTTCTGAAATCCTTGTGGAATTATTCAATTGAAGAAAATACCAAGAGGTTTAAAAATTAATCAAGGGGAATTCCGCAAAAAAAATGGCCTTTAGAGGGGTCCCATCCCCACACTTTGGGGCTGAACACAGACAAAGCAGAATCATCATGAATCTTCATGAAAAAAGTTGAATTCCAGTCTGGATTATATTAGTATAAGGTCACTGGTTTTCTCTATTTGTACAGCAATGTGCTCAGCTGGAATTCTGCCTGCAGGTTCAGGCACTGCAATTACAACTCTGGTCATACTTGAGTGAGTTTTCAGAGAACTGTACTGAAAATGAGAAGAGGTTTAAGAGCATGACTTGGAGAGAAAGGCTTAGAAAAATGGAATTTTTTTAGTCTAAAGAAGAGGGGATTGAGAGGAGAGTTTCAGGGGGTTGGTAGATGAGGTATTGTCCAACACGTGGGAAGCAGATTCATCCCTTCTGCTTCCTGTCTCAGGGGTGACAGCAGGCCTAGGAGACCACTCCATGTTCCTTCAAACCTGATGTGTGTTTGGGAAAACAGAGCCAAGGGAACAGGGAATAACAGATTCTGGATGTCCCTATCCTGCCTGTACTCACGGGTGGGATGCTATCAGACAGCTGAGCACAGCACAAGCACGAATCCATCGAGCTGTAAACAGCCAAGGTCTATGTTATTCTAGAGTCAGCTTTTCCAGGAACGCAGTTTTGGGTTTTTTAGTGCTCATCCCAGCTCTCCATTTAGCATTTCCTCTGAAAGGAGCACACGCTCTGCCATGCTGAGGAAGGCAAAATGTCACCCAGGATCACTATGATCAGCACATACCTCGTTGGCTTTTGAAAACCTGGGTGTTTTCCCTTTAGTGCTTGATGTGGGAACAGCTCAGATGTCTAAGATGAAAAGGGGACATAGCTATTTTTGCTATTAAAATGTCAGCCACACCTCCACAAATTATGTTGGTTTTTTTCCTTTTCCCCGAGGCTGACCTGCTTGAAACGGAGTGAAATATTCAATGTGAGTCAAAATTTTCATTCAGCACTTTCAGTTCTTGAAGCAGCCTCCTTTCTTGCTCCAGGTCCAACATGAGCCCATGTTTTTTCTTTCTCTAAGAGGATTTCTCAGGACATCCCACATGTAATCAGTTTAAGTGTATAACCAACACACAACTCATCAGTGCTTCAATAACCCAAAAATGCTTGTAAATGCTTGACCTTACTCTGTTTAGTGCAGTTTTCACACAATGTTTTCTATTTATGTAAGAAATCCTAAATTTAAGAAAAGAAAAGAAAAGTGACAGGTCCGCAAGCCAGTCATTCAATGGAGGGTTTTTTTTGGGAAGATTCTTCTGTAATGGAACCTTTGATAAGATATTCATGTTCTGTACAGGCAAATTTCACTGCTTGACTGAAAGAGCAGGAACTAAGGCACGTCAAAATCTAGGAGTCACTTTAAGTGTACTCAGGGCAGAACCAACACACTTTTACTTCATATCTCTGCAAACTCCCAGTGACAAACTCTCTGTTGAAGGTGAGGCCTACTAGAGAAACAGAAAATGATCCAGAAAACAGAAAATGAGCTAAATCATGTTTGGGATGACACAGGAAAAAAATCCCACAACAATCTGTTTTCTCCTCGTTATTCAAAACGACCTAAAAATATTGACATTTTCCCACATGGAACTTGCCTCTTGAAGCTGCTGCTGTAGAGCTCTGCTGGGGCTGTTCCTGACCCCTTTGCATTTCCAGCCATAGGAGCAATTGCAGCATTTTGTGGTCCAGTGCTGCCCCTGAATGCTCTGGAGAGAACTCCTCACATTTCCTCTCATCAGCAGGAAATCACCATTTCAGCAGTGCCTTTGCAAGCCCTTACTTTTCTCTTTTGATTTTTCTTTTTTCTTTGAAAGAATGCTCAGCTGCAGGCTGCAAATGAGGGCCTCTGGATCTGCAAATGGGTCATGGAGACTGTTCCCATCCTGTTGTTAATTTATGGGGTCAGAAGAGAACCACAGCCGCTGGTGGAGGTGGGGTGGACGTTGAGGGGCAGGAGCTGAGACACCTGACTGAGATTCAGCTGGGGCAAAGAGGGCATTCTGCACCAAATCACCATGCCAAAGACAACCTGATGAGAAGTGAGAAGCATCTAAACTTTGAAATGCAGTATCTCCTGACCCTGTTGGAGTTCTACCAGCAAGTTTCTAATTTAGGAGGAAAACTATGGCCGGATGCAAGTGTTTGCAAGGCTGTCAAATCCTTCAGTGTCAGTGGCTCTCCAGCAGCCTGTCAGTCACAATGACCTTGAGTTTTGAGTTGCTTGGAGTTTCATCTTTCCAACAACATTTTCTCTGATTTTGAAATTCAAGATACACACAGGAGTCTGTTACGAAAAAACACGAGTTCCTCTTGCCAGAGAAGAGTTTTGTTGTTACATTTTGCCAGAGGCTCTGGAGAAGGGAATGGGAAGCCACAGCATATTTATTTATGCAGATCAAACTGCATAAATGCAATTATTAGAATGCGTTTTGCCATTATTCTTCTGCCCTGCAGAAATATTTTATGGCATGGCCAGATTTCTTCAAAAGGTCTTGGGAGCTCTGGAGGTTCATTCCACTTTCCCCGTGTGGGCTCTGTGGCTGCACATACACTTCCTACTGATTGTACTTAAAAAGAAAAATAGCCCTGTTATACACCAGGAGTTGTTCTCCAAAATAGGGCCTGAAGGTCCAGGTGGGCAAGAAACTGAATGTATGTCCTGTCAGTGTGACCTTTGTGGCCATAAATGCCCATCTCCATCCTTGTTAAGAGCACAGGTCCAGGGGGGATCTTTTTCCACTTATCCAGAACTTTTGATATGTTCTTTCCCTCACTTTTTTTGGTGTAATTGATCAGTGTTGCTCTGAAGAACACTCATATTTCTACTATTCTGGTGTCTTTCTTACTCTGCACACCATAATGCCTTTTTTTCTCTTTTTTGGCTTCCCAGGGAATAACACATGTCCTGGACTGTCTCTGTGTTTGTAACTTCTTTATGCTTTACAAGCCACCCAAACTGTCCTCAGAAATTCTTCATTTGTGTTAAAACGAAATCTAAATTTTTGCTTTAAAATCTCTCCCATCACACATCTTCAATTTTTTTACTGTTTTGTTAGCTCTTGATTTTTTTCCTATATTTTCTTGAGATTTCCAGAGATGCTCCATTTTTCTACCATGACAGGCTATAAATTTTATCCTAGGATCACTGCCTTCTCAAACTCCCAGCAATCTGCATTTCAAATGCACTCAGCACAGTACCTAAATGCCAGCAAGGCATTTAACCTTGTCATTTTACCTGAAATTAGGTATTCAGATTTTTCCTCTTTGAGTTTTGCTATTTTGATTTATTAGTGAAACCCTCAGGTTGCAAGTTGCCATTTCAGGGTTGGCTCTGAAGGTGTTTTAAAAGCACTGCAGATGGAAAGGGGAATTCTCTCCCCTAGTAAGAGTTTGCTGGAGATTATCCATATGCCAAATGAATTTGTATTTGGGCCAGACCTGATTTAAAAGATTCACTCCATTATTTCAGAGGTGCATTTTAAAAGCCCTTCACTCGTTTATTTTATGGCTTTGGAAGCAAGATACATTATAGGTTCTCCAACCCTCTGGCTGGATCCTTAAAGAGATAAAATGATCTGTCCCACCCTACAAAATCCTGACAGGCACAGGACTGACAGGCACTGAGTGCCTGTCAACCAAAGCTGTCACAAGTTCTTGAACGACATGAGGAACAAGGAAGGTCTTTTTCCTTTTATTTTTCCTTCTTTTTACAGATTTTATGATCCCATATGCAGAGAAGTCTTTTGCAAACAGGGATTTATTTCCCCCTTGCCAAACTGCACCCATGCTGTCAAGGCCTCGTAGGATGCTGTTAATAAAGGCCATTTATTTGAAATGGGTTTTTCTGCTTCTCTTCCTCATTGTTTATCAGGCTTCCCTGTTTGTTTATTCACTGGAATGCTGCAAATTCTTGTACAATTCCTGTCTTACACAAGAACTTTTAAAAGTCTGTTACCACAGCAAGTCTTTCCCCATGGAGAGGCCATTTCTTTTGTGCCATTGGAGAACTCCCTCAGGACATAAACTTGTCCTACATTGTTGTGTAGCTCTTTGGAGCCTAACAACTGGATCCACTTCAATACCCTTATGCTGGCACATTTTTATTGACATATTGGCATAGACTCCTTCGAATTCAAAAAGGATGTTGAGTCTTTCTGTGGGGTTTTTTTGGTGGTCCCCACACGGCTGGGAACTTACCCCCTGGGCCCTTTGGGGGTGGTTCCCTCGTGAGTTCTGTGCCAGGGATGAAAAATGAGCAGGACTCTCTGTTTCTGGGTCTTCAGGNTTCTGCCTAAAGCTTGAATGTCATTTTAGGAAATTCTCTTCATCTGATGAAGTTCTCTTATTCACAGAAAGGTGCAAGTTTTGCCCATTTTCATAGAGTTCAGGTATCTCTGGTGAAGAACTTGGGCTCGGAAGGGATTCAGTCTAAATTACAAAAGAAAAATGATTGAAGGCACACACTGAGATGGTCACTGCAAAACACAAATGCTCCTTCCCCAGCCTTGAAAGCTTTGCTAGACCACTTCTGTCAACTCCAGAGAATCTAAACTTCATCTCACTGAAAACACATGAAGCCTGACATGGTCAAAGGCCAAGGTTTCTCACTTGTACTTGGGAGAATGGGCAAGTTAAGTATTCTCTTTCCACACTTATTTTAGTAACTCTAATCTGCACGTTATGTCCATCGAGGGGCTCTCAGGAGAGACATCACTTGCAGAAATGTGAATATTACTGGAAATGCCATTCAAAAGAGGCCTGACTTTGCCTTCCTGTGAAGGCATTAAGGTATAACAAATAAAAAGGTACAGTCACAATCTAAATGATTGCAACATCTTTGCCAAAAATGACCCAAAGGGATTTTGGCAAGGGGGCATCATTTTCTTAAGTGGTTGATAGTGCACAAGGGAGTCTTTCTTTATTTCTAACACTCAGACCTTGCCACCTGAATACAGAAGTGAAAGCACAAGGAAAGCTCCTGCAGGATTTTATTTTACCTACTTCACTCCTGATGCCCCAGTGTAGCAAAATCACTGTCTGAAATCACAGAATCAGTAGAAAAGCCCTTTAAGATTAAAAATCCCAACCATTAACTCAGCACTGCCAAGGCCACCACTGATCCATGTCCCCAAGTGCCACATCCACACGGCTTTTAAATCCCCCCAGGGATGGGGACTCCAGCACTGCCCTGGGCAGCTGTGCCAGGGCTCCCAGTCTCATGGTAACATCAGCTCTGAATTCTATAAAAACCTTGCAGTTTCAGTCATTTTGATCTCTACAAGGGAGCCAAAGCCAAAAGTTTCCAGCATCATTTGAAGCTCTGTGTGTCAAATGGGGCATGGAGGCATTTAAACCCAAACAAAGAATGGATCCTTACTCTGCTGCTTTTCCAGAAGCCCAAGTGTGTATTTTCTTATTTATTTTCAGGATTCCATTCGTGATCTTTTCAACAGGATGCTTTGGACTTTTATACCTTTCCTAGCCATGTTTTTTATGGATCATCACAGAGCCTAAGAAGGAAATTTTCATCTCCTACATCACCACAGATTCCCCACTGCTGGCACCCACTCCTCCTGTGGATCCATCCCTGCCAGAGTTTTTCTAGGCTGGGCAGAACAGGCTGATCTGTGTCTTTATGTCACTCTGCACTTGTGCCAAAGCAAACTAGGATTTTGGTTGGGTCCTTGATGGCCCTCAATAATCCCTTCTTGCTAATTCCCAGTGTGTGCAAACAAGTCTGTACAGAGAGAAGCCTGACACTGAAATCTCTGGATAATGTGCCCGTTCCCAGCATGTTTTGTTTCCTTTTAGGGTGAGAATGAAAAGCTTCAGGAGCCTCCATCATTTGTTTTTTTCCTGCAGCAGCAGCACCAGTATTTCATCCAAAGGATTGCCTTTTTCTCCTGTTCTTCCTTGTTCCAGTCTGGTTTGATTCAAGGTTGGGTTTTTTTCTGGAACAGAGGATAGAAAGGGATGATGTGGGTTTGATACAGATATTTTTTGATCCATTTAATGTTTTCAGTAATCCCAGCCAGGCTCCTCCTCAAAATCATATACACATATGTTGTACATATCATTTACTCCGAGTATTTATTTCTGCCATTATTTGCAAAAGTCAAAGATCCTCAGCAGGAAAACACCTGTAGAGCAAAGTCTCTGCCATGGAGAGACAAGAAAAACAAAGGTAAGATTAAAGGAGGATGAAGTTAGTGAGGCCAAAAAGCTTTTGAAAGCAGGACAGAATGTGTGTGTGAACAAAAGAACAATACATAAAGCTAACAGCGTGCTCAGGGTGTTAGTTCTTAGTCACTTATTTCTGCTGCATTATTTGTCAAAAAAATAATACTTCTTCAAACTTCTTCCCCCTCTTTACATCCCAGTCACACGCACTTCTGCTGTGCACCAAGATTGATTAGTCACTCCATTGTCATTGCCTGTTGTTCACTGAATTCTGACCTTTTCTTTTAATTCAAGGAAATTCCCGCTACAGACTAGAAAAAAAATAATCCCCTGTTCTAAGAGATGACTCATTTCTTTGCTGCCACATCAGCTTGCATGGCATATTTAACTTTGAAATATTACTGGAACAGGGGAGGAGAAGGAAAAATGTAGATCAAAAGGTCATTAGTAACTAATGTTTTAGGAAGGAACAGGTGAATTCCATGAGAGTAAAGTTAAAAAAGGGATGTGAAAGGGTTCCCTGATAAAAATCAAAAGAGTAAGAAATTATGGGCTGTCTTTAGGGAAGATCACAAAGTAGACAAACCAACTTGAATGCATTAAATTAAGAGAACTAGTAAGATGATCAATATTCTCCCAAATCCAAAGAGATCCATGCCAAGCTCAAACCCTTTGGACAGCAGCACAGCTCTGAGGGGCTGGAGGAAGATTATGAAACTCAGCCACAAGTCAGGCAGGAAATGTACCAAGAACAATGAAAAAAAATAGTGGGATCAACACTGAAAACTCTTATTTAAAAAAATCTTTTTCAATATGTGAGGAACAACTCACCCCTCCCGTGCTCAGCTGTTGATTGCTCTGAGCACTACCTGGAATCCATGGAAGATGATGAGCTTCTAAAAGTGAGGAAATTACAATGAGTGTTCATCAGAACTACACCTCTCTGACACTGGAAAGACAAAGGAGGAGAAAGCTTTGTTCCTAGAACCGAATTTCTTTCTTATTTCCAAGAACCTGGATGTGGAGAAAGGAAGAGATTTGTTTGTTGTATGTGGGCTGTGTCTTATCAAAATCACAAAATTATGAAATATGAATGTAGAAGGGTGACTGTGACCCCAGAGAGAAGTTTAGGACTGTGGTCATATTGGGAAGTGTGAAGATGAATTAGCCATGCCACTATTTGGAGCATTCAGATAAAAAACCAATAAAATATATTTGAGTAACTTTTCCCACTTGACAGCAGAAGGACAGTGTCTGCCTGGGAAAGGGGGAACACAGAAGTGATCTTAAAAATGCCCGCTGTACAGTCCAAAGTGGAAAAATGGGTGGGAAGCCATCACCTGCTACAGAGTGATCTCAAAGTCTTCTTTTCCTCTCCTGGTATCTTTTAGGCATTTAATCATGAAGGAAAAAAAGTTTCATAAAACTGATATTCCCTCAAAACTCCCTTTTCCCAAAATGCAGTCCACAATTTCAGCTCTTCCGCAATGAAAAACCACAGATTCAAAATAAAATCACAGAATCCTAAGAGGACTTGGGATTGAAGGGACCTTAAAGAGACATCATTCTTCTCCACTGCCATGGGCAGGGACAACTTCCACCATCCCAGGTTTCTCCAAGCCCCCTCCAACCTGGCCTTGGACACTGCCAGGGATCCAGGGGCAGCCACAGCTTCTCTCATCTCTTTTGACACCAAAAGTTTCCCTCTGCCAATGGTTGTTCAGTGACCATTTTTTTTTCATTAAAACAACAAAAAGAACTTACAACAGGCCTCCTAAAGATGAAATTGGAGATCCATTATAACTCAATCTCCAAACAGAAGCAGCCAAAAATAGCAAAAAAAATTAAAATCCACATCAAAAACCTGCTTTACAATGTTTAAAGTGTTTGCCTGCTGAGATTTAGAGGTGCCACTCGAGTTTCTTTACAAGAATAGGTATAATGTAGGCATTACTTTGACAATTTACTGCACAATATACCAAAACAGGGAGTTAAAGCTCATTAACTCAACCACACAGGCAAAATAGGTGAAAAATCTGACAAAATCTACAGTTTGTCAGCACAGACCCTTAATTTATCAGGCATTTATCTGTCTAACAAGGCCAAGCTAACAGCATTATTGTTGAAAAGTTGAGTCTGGATAATCCATAGCCCCCCACACCACAAGCAGGAAGGTAACTCCACCTTTCCTTATAAAACACCTCAAACTGAGGACATGAGGCACAGCCAGGAGAGCTGAACTGAGATTTGGGCAGGCCAAGCACACAGCCCCAGGCAGTGGTGGAGAGTTTGTCTGTTTGCTGTTGCTGTTCATCTCTTCACCCCCCACCATGTTTGCTCTGTAGACTTTGCAATTTCTGTTGTTTCGGAAGAGTTTTGCTTAATTAATTAATGTTTGCAAAGGAGGGGATGTGGCAAATGCTGTTAAAACTCTCTGAAAAGTGCCTGATTAAGATGCAGAGCACAGCCAGAACAGCTGTCAGAACAAACTCCTGTGCTGTCGATGCCCTGACAAGGCAGAAGACAACTCTGGATACAAATTCATCAGCAATTAGTTCTTCCTTGAGTCACAAAATAGATTCTAAAAAGTGTCTCAATGAAATCATTCCCTGCATCTGGTTTTTGCTGCCAGATCATTCAGTAAAGGCCCTGTACTGCTTCCCTGGGTAGTTTTCATCACTTCTGAGCAAACATTTCACCAAAGTCAGTGAGATTATGACAGAGATAATTAACTTATCAGCTACTTGCTGCTGGTAGCATTTTCCTGTTGGAAGAGTCATTCTGGGTCAGGCTTTTTCACTAAGAGACAAAGCATCAGGTGGACCAAAACCCCAAGCTGACATCAAATCATTGTCTCCCACTGAATTCAGACTGCTGACACCAGCAGACCTGGTCTGTTTTGTTTTCCAGCACCAATTAAGAAACTGAAAAACTCACATCGTTTGCTGGATCATAAAACTTTCCACTTCTTCACTTTTTTTCCCCCTCTATTACCTAAAAATGTCTTGATTCACAACACTAACAGCATTCTAAACTACTTTGTTTTCTGCAACTGCCCCATGCTGAAATCCCAGGGAAAGCTGCTTGGAAGTTCTGACAGACTTCTGGATCTTTTTTAAATTGTTGAGAACGGGATCACAGGAGAGCACAGCTTGAAGAACCTGAGCTGATACCTGACCAATGAAATAACAACCATTATTCCAACCTTAAAAGACTTTTGCAGAAGAAAAGCTAATCCTTACAGGATGCAACCATTCCTTATGACCTTGGATTAAATGAGCCCTGTTTCCATGGGAAGCTTATTCTTTAGGCTCAGCCATTGCTGGCTGCCTTTACATTTATTTACAATAGCACCTGGAGTCTTCAACTGAGTTCCCATTATGTTTAAGTGCTGCAGCACCTCATAGTAACAAATAAAAAGTACTTGAAGGGATGCAGAATAATGTCAGAAAAATGTGTTTAAGGATAATCAGTGAATGTCTGTTTTAAAGGCAAATGGCTTCTATGAAGGATATGTATAGACACATATCAAAATACTTTAATACATTAGTGAAGGAGAGCCTCTTTCTCTTCAAAATTATTTTCTGATACTGTAATTGTAGTGTTTTTCTCACTCCCTGCCTTGAATAAATGAACAGACTTCTTTTCCTTTTCATTTGATTCCACAGAGCAGAAGTGGATTTAACCCTTCCGACAATTCAAGGCCAATCTTCTCCAAGACAGAGACAGAGTTGGGGTATTTTTTTCATACAGGTAGATCCAAAACCCATGCACCTGAAAGAATTTGGGTCCTGGGTTTTTCACAGTTGCTTTCCATATTACCATATTCCTCTTGCTGACTTTGGCAGAATGACCAGATTTCCAGCTAACTCCCTCTGGGACATTAATATCTTCAATCTTATCTTAATTTCTAATTTTAAATTCCTGTAGAGACTCCTCTCTGCTGTTGTCCCAAATGTGTCAGAGGGAGCTGGCACCTGTGTACACAAGCGTGAATAAATCCATCCCTAAAAGTAAAGAAAACTAAATAATTGGTCTACAGAAAGAACTGTGACTAAGACCACAACATGGTCTTGTAAAAAGTCTCTCTCCATCTTTCTTGTAGGCTCCCTGCAGGTACTTAAAAACGGGGAAAAGGAAAAAATAGAATCACACAGACTGAGCTTTTTCGACTTCCATTCCCAGCAACACGCCTTAAAAGAAACCCCACCAAATTGTTTCTAA
>VXAX01005977.1:0-88908 GCA_013399835.1 Leptocoma aspasia
CTCCTCTCCTCTCCTCTCCCTTCATTTTATGATCCTCTTTTGATCCTCCACATCTGATGGTGCAGAGTGACTGGAAACCCCACACAGAAAGAAACATTAGGGATAATCTTTGTGGAATTGTGCATCTCATTTTTCCTGCTCTAAGTTCCTGTAGCAGCTTCCAAACCTCCTCATCCTTTGGTGTGCTGGAATTAAAGCATTTGGCTGGAAAGGAGTCACAGCATGGATATAGTATAAACCCAGACATGAGATATAAAAAGCCTGCTTCTAAATTTAAACCTCTGTTAACAGCTAATTTAAGCAGCTAATTATACTAAAAATGTGTGAGCCCCAAATTTGCCAATTAAAAGTTAATTAAATGAAAATTCAGTGAGCTTCAATTTGTCAGTTAAATCCATCTGCTTCCTGAAGCTTCCTGCAATCCCACAGCTTCAAAGCTGTGCCTGCAGTGGGAACCATTCTCTGAGCCATCACAATCAGACAGATGTCCAAAATCCCAGAAAAGGCCCCGAGCTCTGTGAAACCCATGAGCAATTAGCAACCTCAGCCCTTGGGAGCGTGCCCGGACGTCTGACACTCGGTGTGGCCCATTAGGGGAGGAAGGCTCTGGGTGGTGCTGGATCTTTCCCTGGCTGCCTGCAGGTGTGGGCAGGAGCTGTGCCGGGCACAGTGGGGCAGGGCTGCGAGCTGGCAGCACACTCATTAAACCCGCTGATTTCCAGCAAGGATCTGCTCCATGCTCTGCCTGCAGACAGCGGAATAGCGCCTGGACACACTTCCCTGCGGCTGCCTGATCCCTGCTCCCTCCGTCCCGTGGGATGCCCGCGGGCTGTGCCGCACCGGATCAAATCCCGGAGGGATGCGCTGGAGGATGGAGGTGCCGACGCTGGGATCAGCCTCAGCACGGGACAATGTTCTGCGGCTTTCGGGCTGTCCCTGGCAGCTGATGATGCTTTTCATCGGCCACATCTGCTGTCGGCTTTCTTATTATGTTCGTTGAATAGAGCAGCACTCGAAACAGAACAGCGGATCTCGGAATCAGCATGTTCCCTCGAAGCAGGGAAATCGGGAAGGGGGAGCTGCCACGGCCGGGACACGGGGGCTGCTCGGCTCCTGTCCTGCCTGGTGGGTGCCGAACACAATGGAAACACAGCAGGACACGCGGGTTCTTTGCTGCTGGTTCCAGGGGCTTACCCTGATTCACTGGTTTGGCACGCTCAGCTGGACATCAAAGGAATTAGCTTCCAAAATAAATAAAAAATCCCATCGATGTTTCTGTCCCTCCCTCTCCAACTCTTGCTGCCCACATGCTTCGGAGCAGAAAAAAGATTTTCACTGATGTTGCCTGAGCTGGAATTTCAATTCCCAATGGATGCAACTTCAGGTTCCACAGCCCAGATTCTGCGTTGGTACCTGGGTGTTACTCCAGCAGCGAAGCCACCACCTCCTGCACACAAGCATCCAAGCTAACACTGCTGCCAAACCGATGAGAGACAGCAGCTCTGCAATTTTGGGCAGCTCAGTAACTCCGTGGGCACATCTGGAGGCAGGCAGGGCTCCCCTCACTGCAGCTACCCAGGTGACTGGGCTGGGACGTGGCTCCCTGATTTTCAGCACCTGCATTTCTGCCACCCCCAGCACCAGCAGCACACCCAGGGCCTAGCTCTGATCCCTCTTTGCCTCAGCTCTCTCAGCTGCCCATGTTCTCCAGCTGGAATCTTCAGCTTCCTTTGTGACTTTTCCCCACTCACTTTCCCCCTTTCTCGCTGTGTGAGGACTTTTTTCCCGCTCCCAGCTGCGTTTATCTTTCATGGCACCAATTTTGTCCTTTGTTTTCAAACAACACAGGCATGGCTCTTGGCTCCACGGGGGTCTGGGATATGCTATGGTGCTGATGGCAGGGAAGCAGCTCCTGGGGATGGCCAGATGCTGCAGGAACGAGCAAAAAGTCCTGGCAGTGGTTCCTCTGGGTGTCAGAGCAAACCTGCCCTGCCAGGCAGAGCCAAGGCTCTGTTCCCTGTGGATTTTGTAAGGTTTTAATCACTGGACCCCCAGAAACCTCCCGTGCAGCACTGCCCATGGAGCCCAGGAGGGTCCCAGTGCCCCTGTGCTCATCACAGCCTCGGAGCAGGAGCCCAGAGCTAAGTTCTGAACTGAGAAAACAATGGGAATGTTTGTGCCCATCCTTGCTCCAGCCTGTGGAGAGCTGGGGCTGGGAATAACTCCTGGGGAACACCAGGATGTTAAATGTTAACAGGGACATCTTTAACTGGATCCTCCATGGCTCTTCTGTGCCTGCAGGAGAGGGATCACACACGTCCATCCATCAGCACCTCCACAGGACAGCGTCAGGGCAGAGCCGAAATGCAATGTGATGGGGACTTCTGGGATTTTCCTGCCCTGGCTGCAGCCAAGCTGGAGACCTCAAAGGACAGGAGAGCAGCAACTCCCCCCTCAGGGTCCTCTGGAGTGGAGCACTGAAGGTCTGGCCCAAATGCCATTTTGAAATAGTGTTTGAAAGCACTGTGGTGCTAGGGAGGAGAGAGGAAGAGAGAAAATAATCATAGAAAGGGAAAAAAGTTGGGAGCAGGTGTGGTGTAGTGGGCTCAGTGGTGACCCAGGCACGAGGTCTTGGGCCAAGTAAGTCCCTGGACCCAGAGTAAAGTGCAGAGCCTGGGAAGGGTGCAGCCAGAAACCACAGGCTTGGACAGGAAACAGCTCCAGCTTCACACTGAGAGGGAAGAATTCATCCCACTGCTTTTGTCCCTTCCCCGAAGGAGCATCCATGAGCAGCAGGGTATTCCATTTTCCCAGGTTTTTTGGTGCAGTTGAAGCTGTAATTCCCCAAATTTGACTGCACCCCGGGCTGTTGCTATCAAAGAGTGCACAGAGCTCCTCTCCTTGTAAGCTGAACAGCCCTGGATGCCTTCCCGAGAGCCATCCCTGCTCCCAAGGGAGCAAATAAAGTCATTAGTGAAGCTCTCCAGTCGTCTGGTACTGGCACCAGTCCAGCTCCTGTCTCTGTGTGCTGCTTTCTGTACTCTGCTCCTCACAAGAAAGGATTAAATATCCCAATAATGCAGTTGGAGGCTGCAGCTTCTGCTCGAGCCTGTAACAAACCTCCTTAAAATAATTATTTGACACAGCCAGGGCTGGTTTGGTTTACAGGGCTTCAGCACAGGGTTTATAAATGAGGTTTGGACTCAAATTCCTCCTGGCTCCTGTACGATCTATTGGAAAACCAGCTGCCCTTTGTTTATGTACGGAATCCTCTGGCCCATGGAGGTGTCCTGGAGACAGAGTTGATGCTGAATTTTGGGGTTTTGCAGCAGCATATCAGGGAGGCACTGCTGGGCTGAGACAGCTCTCAGAGGCTGTTTGTGTCTGCACTGGGACACCTGTGCTGGCACCTGCACCAGTGCCTCAGCCCCACTGGGGCCCAGTGCTGCTGCACCTGCTGGGAACAGGGATTAAAACATTCACCACTCCAGAAGCAGCTCTGGATTGCAGAACTGTCTCTCAGCAGCCCTTCTGTGTGGGATTGGGAGCTCAGACCCCCAGAATTTGGGCCAATTCCTCTGAAGGTGTTGGCACAAATCTGGATATTGATGTAGCATTTTGCAGACATCCCCTTGATATTGTCTTTTTAGGCACCTCTTGTCTGGAAGCTGTTGATAGAACCCAAAATTAAGGATACACCATGGCAGAAGTGTAAACTGGTCTGCACAGGGGCTGCTTTGGTCCTCTCCCAAAGCCAAAGGCATCTGGCTCTGGGTGAGGTGGTCAGGAATGGAGGAATGGGAGGAGTGGGAACAGCTCCTGGGTGGAATTGGGTCCTTGGGTCAATGTGGCAGCCAGTGACACTCACATGGCACAAGGGAAGGGACAATGCACAGCTGGATCAGCTCCTCAGGATGGGGCAGGGCAAACCCAGGGCTGACCTTTCCTGGAGCCTCGAGCAGGAGGTGGGGCTGGGAACATCCAGGAGCTCCTCCTGGACAGCATTTCTGCGGCAGATCCTGGATGTCAGAGAAAGATGAAAAAGGGAGATGAAACCATCAGATCACACCATGGGCAGCACAAGGCACAGAGACACCATCCCCTGAGCCAGAGTGTGGTCCTGGGGAGGGTGGTGCCCTCACAAGGGGACAAAGGACACTTTTACCTTTCTCAGCTGCAGCCTGGCAAAGGCTGGGAAAGTCCAGAGGAACATTCCCCATTTCATAACTTGTCTTCCAGCATTACAAAGGTGCTGGAGCTTTGCTCACCTGTGTTTGAAGCTCTGTATGGTTTTTGGAGAGTCTCCTCTGCTTTGCCAGCCCAGATGTTGAGGGCAGCCCAGAGGTTGAGGGCAGCCCAGATGGTGCTGCATGGGCTGTTCTGCCTCCTCCTCCTGTGGACACCTGTTTGGGAGAAGAATCCCTGTTGTTCCAATAAGTGCAGGCTTCTGCTCTGATGAACATCGGGCTTTATTGACAGAATAAGTAAATATTGACCAGTGGAAAGTTAAAGCCAATATTTACTCTGAGTTTCCCTAAATCCAAGTGTCTACAGAAAGTGAAATTTGAAGTGCTGACCCACAGATTCCCATTTGTGACACTGCCTGGCCCCATCCAGACCAGGGATTCTCCAAACGGTTTGTTCCCTGATTCCCAGACATTTCCAAAGACAGTGCTGTCTGTGGGTCAGGCCTTGAGCGAGGTGCTGACCCATACATTAAACAGACTTCTTCCCAGAGGAAATTACAGGTGCAGAAAACTGGGGATTTGGTAATCTCCAGTGTCAGGAATTTGATCGACACATGAGATAATTTCTTGGCAAATAAACTTATGAGGGAGAACAAACAGAAATTCATTGCCCCTGCATGGTTGGAAAGGAAATCTCAGTGAATCACAGAAAGGTTTGGGAAATCTCAGTGAATCACAGAACGTTTTGGGTTGGAATTTAAAGGCCATCGAGTCCAACCCCCCTGCAGTGAGCAGGGACATCTTTAACTGGATCAGGTTGCTCAGAGCCTCCATCCAACCTGGCCTTAAATATTTCCATCAGTGGCCTCACTCCAGCCCTGGGAATCATCCCAGCAAGTGTCAGGAATGACAATGGGGTCACAGCTTCCTTCCAACTCCAATTAAAATATTTTATCTGCTCTAATTCTACCTGACCCTCTAGAGGTGGCATCTCCGCCCTTTGGAAGTGCCCAACCTTAATCCATCTTGATCCTTCACCTTTCCATTAAATTCCTTTATTCCTTTTGGCTCCCAATATTTTCCTCACAATCCCACCAGTCTCCCAAGCTTCCCCTCCTGCTGCTGTTTATGATGTTTGGATTTCCATGTGGCAGATGTTCTTTTAAACAGATATTTACAGTCCAAAGGAGTGGGAGTCCAGCTGTGCTGATGGGCACAAACAGAACCACATTATCACTGCTGCAGCCAGGCATGAAATGTAACCAAGCCTGCAGAGGAATAAATGTTTTGAAGGCAAGGCAAGGCAGCCTGTTTAGTGCTGAGTTCAGGATTTCTTATGAGGAAAAACACTCATGTTTAGGGCCCCCATTCAGTTTTCTTTTTGGGGAGTATGAAAATAGCAAACTATCAGCAAAATGTTTTGGGGTATGAATATTGCTCTGGGGGGAGAAAATTCTCCATTATTAGTTTAATTTCCCGTTTTTCTAGTGAGTAATTACAATCTAACTAAACTACAATTTCTAGAGCAGGGAGTAAGAAAATACTTGGAGCTCTAGATCCAGCCATCTTGGAGTAACCAGGACCTTA
The DNA here is from genome assembly GCA_013399835.1 of Leptocoma aspasia. Taxonomy (NCBI): domain Eukaryota; kingdom Metazoa; phylum Chordata; class Aves; order Passeriformes; family Nectariniidae; genus Leptocoma; species Leptocoma aspasia. The sequence goes on from VXAX01005977.1 coordinate 5,775, forward strand.
CACTCCTCTTTGGGATCAGAGTCTGGCTCCAGCCCTGTTTGTCAGAGGTGCTGGAAGGTTGGGTCACAGAGGCAATTTTAATCCATGCTTTGTCTTTCTCCTTGGCCATTTTTTTGCCATTTGAGGGCTCAGCCACAAAGCAAAGTTCAGTGACTTTGTGTAGCTGGTGCAAAGCCCTGTGGGGGCTCAGTGTGTCCTTGCCTGGTTCTGCACCCTTTGGAGAACACCAGGAGCACTGGCCAGCCCAGCGGGAGCTGCCAGAGCTGCTCCCGGCCTGGCACCTGATCTCGGTGCTGGGCTGTGGGGCTGTCCCTGCAGCAGGGTGTAAAAGTGACTGCTCCCAGCTCAGCTGCCAGCAGCTGCTGGTGCTTGGGGTGGGGAGAGCTTCCCCAGGGCCTGGCCCAGGATGGGAGCCCGGCCCTGGGCAGGCCGAGGCTGCAGGGCCCTGCTGTGCTGCTGGCAGGAGGCACCCTATTGCCCCGGTCTGTGCATTGACAAAGGACTCTTGACAATAATATCAGAAGGCTAAATATGATTTATTAACATGACTCTGTTATGAATAAAATTCAGAGTTAGTTGTCTGTTACAGAATTAACTGTTTGTTGAGCTTGTTTTGCAGACCGCCGGCTTATCAAAAAGCAAGTCCGCATTCGTGTTCACCCAACAACCCCAGTTGTCACCCTGTTAAAACTTAATTGTATGTACTCACCTGTTTTACCCCTGGTTTGTAGTCCAATGTACCCTTTTTCCCTGCGTCAGGAACTCGGCCGCTGCTCCCTAAAAGAGTTCCGGGATTCCCATGAGCCCTTGCACTTAGTGCATATTAAATAATAGACTCGAACAGAGACTTTAAACAATCCTAGACAATGAGCCAAAGAAGTTATCGAGCAAAGAGTCACACCGAAGTAATGAAGATCGTCTGGACCCTAAGGAGACTCCCAACGCAGCTCTCCATGACTTGTCGGGCACTGAGGCAGAATGAGACCCCCAGACCAGCGAGCCCTCATTAGGCCTTTGGGTGTATCCCGTGAGGACGGAGCCTCCAGCCCTGCCGGATAGCGACAGGATTGTGCCTCCTCCTCTGGGCCAGCCATCACAGGGAGCAGCGGCGGCGGCGCGCACCCCGAGCCCCCACCCCGAAAGAGCTGTTTCTTAATAAAGGCCGTTCCACCTGGAGCACAAGGTCTCCTAGCCATCATTTCGCTTCAACTCCATAATACAAAGGATTTTTGGGCTATTATCTGCCCAGTCCGGAGCATCCAAAGCTCCTGCCTCAAGCTCCGTCCAAGGAATGCCAGAATAGCTTACACAGTCAGAGATAACAACTTTTCACCTCATAGGTTGAAAGGAAGAGAACCCCCATCTCCTATTATTAGGAGACAGGCAGAGAAATCCAAATGTCCTTGAACACACATCAGAGATTTTGTTTACAGAAACTTGCACAGAATAAAAGACAGTAAAAAGGTGCTTTCCCATGGGAAGATTTTTCTGCAGGCCTGCATGCAGGGAAACTTATAATATGTTCTTGCAACAGCACCTGGCCCTGCCAGCCGAGGGGTGAAGGACACCAGGGCCCAAAGTGCCCAGGCTGAGACTTTTCTGAGCAGCTGAGGAGCAGCTCTGTGTCTGCACCCTCATTAACAGCAAACCTGGCACTGAGCAGCTCCCTGGGGCTTGCTGGGGGGGCCAGGCAGCCTCAGCTGCTTTGTTCAGGTCTGGGACTTTATAACACACGCAGGGAGTTTCCACCTGCGAGTACTGAGATGCTTTTCAATGCTCCTTCCCAGTCCCTGCTCCCAAAGCAGGGCTGAGCCTTTCACTGCGTGATGGAAAATCCCCTGACAGACTTGAGTCAAAACAAAACCAGACAGTTCCTTTTCCAGAACTGTCTCTGCCCAGAATGGCCAATGACCTTAGGAAAGGCTTAGGAAACAAGAAAAAGAAAAAAAATCAAGGTCAGAATGAATCTTTTTTGGTTCACCCTGTTTCTGGCCAAAGTAAATCAGAGACATCCTGACTCGGAAGTAGAATTAAAAAAATATTCATGTTATTCAGCTTGTCCTGACCCTGGAGGCCTCACACTGTTACCCCTTCCTTCCTCCCGCTTCTCTATCAGGCTTCTCCCACCCTGGCAGAATTCCTGTAGGCATCCATGATGTTCTTGGTCCTCCAGAAGTGATAGGAAACATCTCCATGCTGCTCAGGATTTCAGGACAGGGCTGCAGCTGACAGGTGCAGAATGTAGATTTAGATGAGAAATTGGGAAGGAATTGTTCCCTGTGAGGGTGCTGAGGCCCTGGCACAGGGTGCCCAGAGCAGCTGAGGCTGCTCCTGGATCCCTGGAAGTGTCCAAGGCCAGGCTGGACAGGGCTGGGAGCAGCCTGGGACAGTGGAAGGTGTCCCTGCCATGGCAGGGGTGGCACTGGATGGGCTTTGAGGTCCTTTCCAACCCAAACCAGTCTGGGATTCTGCGATTCTGGCATTATTGGACTCTGGGATTCTTTGTCCTAGGGAGGTGACACCCTTGGGTTTTCTGCTTTCTCTTACCTTCCTGGGCCAGGTGCCCACATGAGGAATGAGCAGCAAGACCTGTGGCAGGTCTACAAGGACGTTACAAGGTTATTCCAGTAAAGGGTCACTCTGGACCTTCCTGCTCCTGGCATTTTTTATCCATGAGTCCTCACAACTGGCCGGTGCATTTCTCATCCTGGCAGAGCTCCCTGGGATCAGTGCTAGACAAATGCCAGCCCTTGTCTCCTACTCTGGGAACACCAGGAGCCCCACACTAATTTCCCACACAGGTCACCTCTATTTCAGGAGTGGCCTGCTTCCTCTTTGGAGAAGCCTGGGGAAAAGTGTCCTCTAAAAATTTCCAGGAGTCCTCTGAGACTGGTAAGAAGAAAATCTGTTCAAGGAGATGGGGGGAGACTGAGGACACAGAGTTTGGGCACAGCTCTCCTGGGATCAGAAGCCCTGGCTGGTCGAAACAGAGCCAAAGAGCCCATTCCCCCATCTCCAGGTTATTTTCACCCACACTGAACTCTGCACAAGTCCTTGTTGGACCAGAAGGGCAGAGAAGGCCTCAAATTTGTGTAAAAATATTTAGCTGACCGTATAAAAAGCAGGTTTCCTCTCCAAAGTGCTGCTGGGTAGTGAGTTCTCAAAAAATAGAGGGGCTTGGAGAAAGAAAACAGGGCTGGAGATTCCCTTGTGCTCCTGGGGAGGTGGCTCATCCCTGAAAGACGATGGCTTTTCACTCTGGATCTGAACTCTGTGGCAGGAATTGACACCAGAATCAGGCCACGGGGTAAAATCCACCTTACTGTGTCCCTGTCCCTCAGTCCTGCACATCTCTGCCCCATGAAGGCACTGCATCAAATGTTAAACAGTACCAGGAAAAAATGTCAGAAATGACCCCATCCTGTTCCAGTGGACTCTTTTGGTAAAGTAAAAAGAGATTGCTTTTTTGCATAAAATAAACACTATCTTGCCTTTCCCCCCCTCTCAGGAATGGATTCCACTTGGAGTAAAGAACAGAAATAGAACCAGGAAAAACTTTGTGTGGCAACAAACCAGCCTGATGTTAATGATGCTCCCTCTGGGACTGCTCTGAAAATTCACCCCTGGCTGCATCACTGAGTTAAGAAACTCAGTATTTTTCTTTTGGAAAACTATTTCTGGAATGCCTCTTGTCCAACAGATTACATCAAGTGACTCCAGTGGTTTTGTGAAGTCTCAAAGGCTCAGCTGCAATAGACCCTTTAGATCATTCAGGCCAGAGTGAAGCTCTTCCTAAAGGGGTTTAGGGCAGGCTCAGCTCTGCCCACCTTTGTTTTCTACTTGGCCCAGCTGTACCCAACCCATTTCCTGCCTTTCCCACCATTTCTGGGATTTTTCTGCTTTTCATNAAACAAACAAATATATGTGTGTATTTACAGTTCAGAATCTGTAAAACCAGGAGCTGAGAATGAGACAAACACCAGCACAGCCATGGTGCCAGTGGCAGTTTCCTGGGGAAAAGTGGAGGAACACCACATTGGTGTTTTTGGTCACCCCAGCAGCTTTTTGGCATAAATCCTCAGCACCACTGGTCAAAGCTGATAAAGAAAAGTGCAGCTATTTGGGAATTTTACTGATATTGGACATTTTCTAATATCAAAATGGCCTTGATACAATTCACTGGAGATCTAAAGACAAAGAATAAACCCTGGGGGTGATTTCCAAGCACCTCCCCACCCTCCTGCCTCCTCCATCCCATTCCTGTGAACCATCAGGAGATACCAAGGCAGAAATTAGGCAAGGTCCACCAAGAAATTGGATTCCTAATGGATTTTTCAGACTGGGGGTGCTGAAAATCCCAATACAAGGATAGTCCCATAGGAGGACCTAAGTTTTACACTTGAGTACCTAAAGTAAGGGAAGTTTGGATGCTTTTGGGCTAAAGAGCTGATCCTGACATCCAAAGTGGAGTATCTGATGAAGTGCAGCTATTCTGTGCAAGATCAAAACCCACAAATGAAGGAGCCAAGGCAGCAGCTCCAGCTGGGTAAAATTGGTCTGAATTAGAAAGAAAAATGCAGCCATTATTTAGGTACAACGATCTGCCAAAATTTCCTGAAGACCATGTAAATACATTCTTAGACCACAAATATTTTTGATCTATAAAAAGCATCTGTCAGACAAGCTCCAGCTTTTATTGCAGCCCAAATATGGTCTGTGACGTCAATCCCAATCTATTTCTTTCTGAAAAATGTAAAATGCAGCAGTTGCTGAGGCTCTTTTAGCAAATACCAGAGGGAGAAATCATGGAGACCTTGAAAACCTTAATGAAGAAGTGCTCATTTATATGCTAAAGACAGGAAACCCCTGCAGAAGCAGAAACATAACAAATATTCCCAAAATTCAATATAATGCAGAGGTGCCTTCAGCACTCAGCAAAGGTTTGGAAATCCTCCCCCAAAATCAGAATGTTGGATGGGATTTGTTATGACAACCTCACATTCCTACGGAAAAAATCAAAACGTATAAAATATTTAATGGCAAAAACGGCTGAGTGGAAAACATTGGGATCCTGGTCATGGGAACAAGGGTTGCAAAACTCTTCTGTCATGAGATTGCAGCTCTCAAGGCTCATCCTGGGCTCAGTGGGGCCCACATCGTGCCTGGTGTGTCCAGAACAGGAGAAAAGGATCCAGCTTGCCTGAGGAGGATCCAACTTTCCCAAGGAGGATCCAACTTTCCCAGCTGGAGTCCCCCAGGGGCCGTGTCCCTCGGCCCCACTGCCCAGGTGTGCCCTGGGGTCACAGGGGAGTGACCAGGTGGCTGTGAGAGCCCTCTCTCCGATCCCTGGTGGAAACCACCCTGCCACGGGCAGCATCCCTTGGCCGTGTCCTGGGATGAGCAGTCTGGGAGGAGATGGGAACAGAACCAAAGTCCCTGTTCCCTCGTGCTGCAGGAATCCCAGTGTGTGGGATAAATCTGCCAGGCAGGAGTGGAGTGCAGGGTTTGAACAGCCCCCACTGCAGTGCAGCTCTTCCCTCCCGTGCACGCGCGTTGTCACTCTAACGGCAGCATCGTGTATTTTGATTTCTACTGGCTAATTGCTTCTTAACATTGTTATTCACAGAGAGTTTCTCTGCTTTGTTCTCATTTCAATGAAACCGAGACAATAAAATGTCAAGAAATACCAAAACAAAAGCAAACCTCCTGTAAATGAAGCATTTAGGTGGCATAGCTGACAGAAAAAAGATGGGGAATGTGCCATTATGGATTTAGTGTTGCTGTGAAATCACCTTCATTTCAAGTTGTAGTTTCTGTACTGTTTTCTGTTTGTTTGATTAATATTTTACAAATTCTGACAGAAAATGCATCCTGTAAAGTACAAAAAATAACATCCCTGGTAATAAACAGCCGACTAAGGCTTCTCTTCCCTGCTTTTACTGCAACTGAATAAAACAGCACTGACTAAACATCAAGAGGGGTTTTTTTTTTTACACACCAAAGTTGGATTTATATATGGAAGAGAGTTATTTCTAAAAACAATCTTTGGTTTTATTCATAAAGGCTTAGACAGAGAATGGAAAATAGATTTAAATTATCAGATCTTTCCCCTGCCTTGCTTTGAATGGCTAGAAACCTGGGAAAGTGTCAGTGTGCTATAAACAAAACCATGCTCTGTTTTTCCTTCCTGTGCTCATAAAACAAAAATAGAGATTGCAAACAAAGCAATCTTACAGCCAGCACAGCTCCAAGCTGCTCTTGGTGGCATCAGGGATTTGGGGTTTCCTGGGTCACAGGAATTTCTGCTTCCTCCCCTCATGGGGAGTCCCAAATCAGGGGCATCAAGTGGAAATGCAACTGCAGAGAGCCCCTGATGCAAATTCTCATCTCCCCCCTGATCAGGAATCACAGTTTCTATGCCAAATAATAGCCCTAATTATAATTAGATTCAAACTAAACTCCTAAATCAGCCTGAGATTCCATTTAACAGTAATCTACTATAATGCAATGGTTAATCATATCTAACCTTAATACCAGCCTAATCCTTCAAATTATTTCAAATTTAATTCCAGCCCAAAGGCAATTATCTCTTGAAATTTAAAATCTAAGTCCTTGAGTTTAATCATCCCCATAGATATAACCCTAAAACTTATCTAAACCTACAGACACAAAGAAAAACCTAATTGTATATTTTAACCTCCAAAGTAACCCATTTCTAATTAAAGCTCAGTCCTAAACTCGTCGTTATCCTAACCAAGATTAACTCCAACTGTAATCCCCCATCCTGATCTGCAATTCTCTAAATAAAAGGAAAATAGCAAAGGAGAACCCTTTTTTGTTTTTTTTCCCAGCCGGATGTTGCATACAGACAAGGGAAAGACATGGAGAGCTTCACGTTGGCTTTGGGGCCCGAAATGCTCGTGCCCACCTTGTGCCAGGGAGGGGAGGTGGAGGGCGACTCCCCACAGGCTGTGGGACCCAGGCCAGTGCTGGAGCTGCAGAAATATCTTTAGTTGGCAAAATGGATCTGTTTTTGGAGCTTTTTGTAGCTCCTGCAGCTGTGGCTGCTGGAGGGCTCGTCAGCCCCAGTGACGGTTCATTACTGGTGGCCCGAGGCCCACCTCTGCTCAGCCCAAAGCCACCAGCAGAGCCTGCCCGTGCCCGAGGATCCCTCCTGTGCCTCCCTCCCTGCCCTGGCCCAGCTGGGCCCTCCAAGGGGGCTCTCAGTGGGATGAGAGCCCAGCCCAGCAGGGAGTGCACAGCCAGGCTTCCAGCCCAGGCAGGAGCACTGGAAAGCAGTGAAATTCCATTTTGGATGTTGACTTTCTGCCAGTTTTGAAGGAGGTAAATTCCAGCCTGCCTGGCTCTCACTTTCCTGAACTACAACCCACAAGATCCAAATGTTGGGATCATCACCCTCAGCACCTCATTGGGGTCATACCTGGGGCCTTTCCAGTGCAAGAATGTGCCACCTTTTGATAAAATTTCCTTTGCCCTCTCTCCTGCCTCCCCAGCAGCCTGGGCACGTGGATGTTGGCAGGGAAGCCCCAGGAACTGCTCTGGGTTAGGTGGGTCCTGCTGCTCTTCATCCCCCCCCCCACCAGAGCTGCTGGGGATGTGACTACAAAGAGAAAAATTGGAGCTGTCATTTGCTGGTGACCTGATTTTTTTGTGAGGGGAAAAAAGGATGACATTCTACAATTAGCTGAAATCATTTTTTTAGCTGCAGGTATAATTTATTTGGCTCACTCTCATTTCTCATAAAGAAGGGAGGATATAGAATATTCCCCCCCAGGCATTCTGGGGTTTTATTTAATGCAGTGATTATAAAATCATAGAATCACAGACTGGCTTGGGCTGGAAGAGATCTTAAAGCTCATCCAGTGCCATGGGCAGGGACACCTTCCCCTAGACCAGGCTGCTCCGAGCCCTGGCCTTGGACACTTTCAAAGAAACAAAAAGGAGAAAAAACTGAGCAAAAATTTGTTTGTTTCACAGACTGAACTTCCAGATTAAAGTGTGGAGCTCCCAGGGCTGCTGGTATCCACTGTGCCAACCATGATGTGATTGAAACCCATGACACATTCACCCAGATCACAAATTTGGCTTTAACAGGGTGTTGTCTCTTCAGGGAACAGACCCTGGGCTTTTCTTTCCTTTCCCATTTCCATGTTTTCAGGACCTTACTTATGTTTTATTTTTCTGTGAAAGGCTCTTTCTCCACTGTGACAATATTTTTATTTAGCAAAAAGGAGGGATCTTATATAATTCTGTGACTTCTGGAGCCAAAGGTCAAACATTGCAGGAAAACATAAGCCTTGGCAGCACCTTTTGCTTGTTGAAGCTTTCCAGCTTCCAGCATTTCGGATACTTCCGTAACAAATGAGTCTAAATAGGAAAAGCTGGTCCAAATCCATTTGCTCTTTTTGTGCTTCTGTCCCTCCTCTGGAATTGCTCAGAGCTCTTCCTTTCCCTCACAGTTCCTGGGGTGCTGTGTCCAGCTCTGAGGTTCCCAGCACAGGAAGGACATGGAGCTATTGGAACCAGTCCAGAGGAGATCATGGACATGATCAGAGGGATGGAGGACCTCTTCCAGGAGGAAAGACTGAGGGAGTTGGGATTGTTCAGCCTGGAGAATAGAGGGCTTGGGGAAAGCTCAAAGTCCCTTCTAAGACCTGAAGGGGCTCCAGGAGAGCTGGAGAGGGACTTGGGACAGGGGCATGGAATGACAGGATAAGGGGGCAGGGATAAATAGGATATTGGGAAGGAATTGTTCCCTGGCAGGTGGGCAGGCCCTGGCACAGGGTGCCCAGAGCAGCTGTGGCTGCCCCTGGATCCCTGGCAGTGTCCAAGGCCAGGCTGGACAGGGCTTGGAGCAGCCTGGGATGGTGGAAGGTGTCCCTGACCATGGCAGGAGGTGGGACTGGATGAGATTTAAGGTCCTTTCCAACCCAACCCAATCTCTGATTCCATGATTCCAAAGCTGCCCTTGCAGCAGCACTGGACAAACCTACACAGGTCTTCCCTGATACCACTCTCTGAAGAGGCACCAAAATCCCATTTATTCTCAGAGAATGATCTGTGCACTTGGCCAATCTCTCCCTGTTATTCCTCTTTCCCAGCTGAGTAGGATTTGCAGAAGAGGACCTGGGGGTCCTGGTGGACACAAACTTGAGCAGAAGCTGGCACTGTGTCACTGCCTCCAAGAAGATCAGTGGCACCTTGCACTGCATTAGACAAAGCACTGCCAGTAGTGAATCTCCAGGTGACTCCCCAAGTGAGGACACACCAGGATATGGGCTCCTTCTTGTGCTGGGCTCCCTGGGAACCTTCTTTCTGTGCCTTGTGACCCACCCCGGTGCCAGCCAGGAGCCGTCACAGTGTGGCCCTTCACATTCACATCCCTCACTGCCATGAACTTCCAGCTGAATGGAGGGAAAGGGGATATTCAGTGCCATGATCTTCATGGATGTATTCTGCAGTTTCTTCCTCCTCCTGTCTCCCTCCTCAGCATCCCATGGGGACACTTCCAACCCTTCATGCCCTGTCACAGCTGTGCAGGATGGTGTTGTTCTCCTGCAAAGCCAAGTGTAGTGAATCAGGAGAAATTCCCTCCCAATGGCATCCAGAGGGATCACAGCTACCCCAAGGGTTTCCAGGGAGATGGAAGCACTGTCCCAGAACAGGCAGGGGTGCCCAGGCATGGCTGGGACACAGGGCCCTTCAAGGGAGGCTGAGCTGCAGGTGGATGGACACACTGTTCCATCTCCCCTCCTGCCTGGGGTTGTTCCATCTCCTGCCTGGAGAGAGGCTGTTCCCTGTGCTGGGATTGATGGGACAGGGAGCCCAGTGCTGCAGGGAGGGGCAGGGCTGGCCCCCAGTGCAGGGAACAAAGCTGTTTTTGTGGGTGCCCAAAACCAGCAGCTGAAATGTCACCTGACACTAATCCTGCTTGTCACTGATCGTGTGCTTGGGCTCTCCCAGAGCCCCGAGGTGTCCTCCCAGTGACCTGTCTGCAGCTGTTGGGTGCATTCCCTGGTGCCTGGATGGGGATCCCTCTAGCCATGGACAGGGGGAAGGATCTGCTGATGGAACTGGAGCAGGGCCCCGCTGCTCCTGTCAGAGCTGATGGAAATCTGCTGCCTTCTACAGCTTCCACAGCAGCTGCTCCCTCAGCTGCAGGGAGGGAGAGGGGAAGAAAAACAACCAAAAAAATAGAGGTGAAGGGGACAGGAGTGGGTTCAGCCAAACCCCAGGAGCAGGAGCTGCTGAAGATGCTGTGGGATCCCAGGAGTGGGAGCTTTGGAGTTCAGAGGAGGATGAGTGTGGAAGTAACTTGGTTCTGAAATGAAAGAGAAAATTAAATGGGATGTGTGGGTGGTCTGTAAGGTGATTTAGTTATAACCCAGTGCTGTTTGAAAACTGAAATCCTGGAGTGTATCCACAACATATGGACAACGGGTCACTGTCACAGCACTGCAAGCACAGCCCTGGGCAGATGCTCTGCTCCAGGGACTCAGCACCAGCTTTGGGAAGGACCTCTGTGGGGCTCCAGTCCAGCCTCAGGAATTCCAACACTGCAACCTTGCACAGACCTTTCCTGGCCAAGCCTCAAGAGCAGCCACCTCTCAGCTGACATGCAAGTCCTGGTCCTGCTGAGCTCCCTCCAGAGGTGCTTCATATTCTGTGGGACCAGGTCTGGCCACCCATGCCTGGCTCTGGCACTTCCTTGGCCTGCAGAATACACCTGGCAAATTCTTTCCCACACATTATTTTGCCTTTTCCACTACCCAGCAGCCTGGAAAAGGGCTGGAAGCCTCATGGCATTTTCTTGCTAAGGAATTCTTGGCCAGGGACATCCTCCCCCCACTGCCCAGCACAATGTGGGGAAGGGAGGCAGGTGCTGCTTCAGCCTGAAGGGCTGAGCAACAGGAAACTCCCACAGGGCTTTCCAGGATGTAATTCCAGGAAATGGGGCTGCCAGGCACCTGACTCCTGCCTCCCAGCAGTCAGATCACCCAAAGCTGGTTCTCTCACTGCCCCTGGGCTCCTGCCTCTCCTGGCTACTTGCAGCCCCTTTTCACTCACCTCCCACTTCCCTAATGAGGTTCCTGTGAGCTGCTCTGTGTGGCCAAAAACTTCTAGGATTTCTCATTGCTTCATTCCCTCATGCTCAGGGAAAGAGGTCAACAATGCCCACGAATAACTGGAAAAGATATGGGGCTGCTTTTCCCTGCTCCCACTGTGCCCTGCACAGCCTTGGGCAGGATCTTCATTTGGATGCCTCTCACAGCCACCTACAGATTAGGTGGATCTTTCTCTGAAGACAACTGAGCTTCTTGGAGCATTCCACTGTTGTCATGGCAGGAATTAAGGATTTCCGAAAGGCTGAATTGATCACTGAATTTTGACTTCAGTGTGGTCACTTGTGCTGCACATTTTGTGTTTTGTGGCTGCCTCAGGTACCTGCTGCAGCTGCCACACCCCTCCTGCTCATCACTGGGAAAGCTTTGGGTTTGTTCAGTGAAACACTTTTGCTTTTGGTTTTCTTGCTTCACATCGCTGTGTTATGCTTGGCCAATCCTGTGTTGTGAAACCCCAGCTTCTCCTGTGTTTTTTTTTTTCCCTGTGATGCTTCTTGCCCCCAGCATCCCAACACTGCCCATGGAGTTGTGGGGAAGTGCAGGTGCACAGCCCACTCCTTCCAGCCTGGAAACCCTGGAAGTTTTTAGCTCAGCCTTAGCTGTGATTCAGGAATGTGGGCTAAGAGGTGAACTGCAAGGGAGGGAATGAAATCCCAAATCCCTGAACTCCCTGTGGTCTGCAGAGAAAGGTGAAACCTTTCCAGCTGAACTGGTTCTGTGAGGACACTGCTCAGGAATCACAGAACAAGAAAATGAAGAGGAAAAACCCTGCAGGCACTGCAGGGCTCTTTGGCAGCTGTTTTCTTATGTAGTGCTCATAAATCTTTTCCCTTCTCCAGTTGATGCTCAAGCTGAGTCAGCCCCAAAGCTGCACTTGCTGTGTGGTGCAGATTCACCTCCCCACACGTGCTGTGGGGCATCTTGGGCATAACCCAGTGACCCCTGCAGGATTTTACAGCCTCAGGCATTTTACAAGCCTCTGAATCAGAGCCTCAATTCCTAAATGCTTCTGGGAACTCAAATCTTGGTGTTGCCTCAATTCCCCCTCAAAGCACAGCTCTCAGGGGGTCAGAAATGTGTCCAGGGTGCTCCTGGCTGGCAATGCTCTGTCACAGTTGCTGATGTCTGTCCTTGGTCCTCACTTGGACCATTCCCTGCCTCACCTTCCCTGTTCCTCCCCTGGATCACTCCCTGCCTCACCTTCCCTGAGCTCAGGGTCTTTACCAAACCACCCATCTGGGTCTGTCCAGGTGAGAAATACCCAGTGTTCTCCTCACCTAAATCTCCAGCCCATGGAGCAGCGGTGGGTGCTAGCTGAGTGCCATTTGCCCCTCCATCTGGCCCTTGCCTTTGATTTCCAGACACTTGGATGAGTATTTCTGCCTGAAGTTTAATGTAGTAAATGCTCCTGATCTTTGCAATCAATCACCAGTGCCTTCCCCCATGAAATCTCAAGGAGATCTTGTTTGTACTCCAGGTGGGGAATGTGTAAAAGCAGTACTTTCTAGTATGAGTGACTACCTTGGTGTTTGATTAATTTTCTATTTCTGAAGCTCTGATGACATTGATGGTTGAAAGCCCCAGAGGAGAGCTGCGGTACAGGAGAAAATAGAAGCTGCAGAACAGGCTGTAGCTTAAATTAGTGGGATCAGAAGGAAAGGACTAAAAACTAGGGTTTGTCATCAGAATATATCAATGCTCTCTTACCTTGCAGGAAGGACATGGCCTTGTCCCAAAGTCAAAAGACAAAAGAGAGTGTCCAGCAGCACAGGAAGAATTGGGCCTGAAGCCTCCCAGCAACACTTCCATGGGAACATCTTCCCACAAATTCAGAGGCCCAACAACATCAAATCCAACAGTGCATGGCACAGTTGGGCCTATGGACCATGACAGTGTCCAGCAGGGAAAAGTGTTACTGGAATCAGGAATGGCTCCAGTGCAGAAGAGATTCTGGACAACATCCAGGGGCTGGACAAGGTTCAGGGATATAATGAGGATAAAATTCACCTTGGGGCACAGGCTCAGGATACACAATGTGTGCACTCAGCAGAGCAGAGCCCCAGCCCAGGGAAAGGGCTGCAGCCTCTGGGCTGTGCTGGTGGGTGCCAGCTGAGCCTCTGCCCCGGGGCTGCAAAAGGGGTGAAACAGAGCCAAGGCTGCATCTTGGCATCTGCTCCCTGAGGCCAGGGGGCTGAATTTGCCATTAATGTTCCGTGAAATATAAAACAAGAGTTGAGGTTGTCTCTGGACCTCATTAACACTTTGAAAAGCCAAGGGGAATATCACATTTGACTGCAGGGCCAGCACAAGTCAGCAGAGAATCTAACATTTCAGTTCCCACTCTGAAAAGCCCCACAGCTTTGTTTCAGTTCTGACTGCCCATTCCAAAATCAACGGAGACAACCAGTTACTGTGAAAAAAAAAGGGCATTGCCAATAAAACCAACTGAAAGGTTCATTCTGTTCTATTTGGGGATATTCACTCTCTTTTGTTTATGCTCAGTCTATGAATTTCATGGCAGAAAAGGAACTCCTTGAAACTGATCCTTTAACTTCTCAATGCTCCACATTCACATGTGGTCTCAGCCTTGGGAAGGACATGGGATGGATCCTGAGCTGATGTGGCCACTTGAGCGTTAATAACAAAATAATTCCACTGCTTTCCCCCAGCAGCTGCACAGTCATAGCCAATTGTGTCTGAATCAGGAAGTTCCTGAATGGATCCCAGGAAAATTCCCCCTGCAAACACGACCAGACTCACTCCTAGAACGTGCTTTTCTTCCAGAGTAAATGTGCCACCCCCGGCAGTACTGGGAGCACTGGGATGGACACCCCTGTGATGTGTGGGTGTCCTGCAAACCCCCAAGCACTGAGAGCAGCTTGTGTGTCCTCAGGGCTGGGGAAGCCTTCCCTGCACTACAGCTGGGCTGGGCTGTGTCCCAGCAGATTGGCTCCTGCTGCTCCCACTGCTGGGGCGGGGGAAGAAGAGAAACAAGGGAAAATAAAAGCAAACATATACCTTAAGTAGCTCTGCCTTCCTGAGAGAGGAAACACAAGGCTCACTGAGAGAGGAAGCCAATTCCAGGCTCCTTGATCATCCTCTGGGTTCATTGTTCAGGTGTGATACTGGTGATGAACTGGGGAATTACAGCTGTGGGTGTGCTGGAAACCCAGCTGGAGACTGGGACTCATAATTCCCCCCCAGTCCCCACAAACTCTTGAAACGTTTTGGATACAGCAGCTGAGAAAACAAAACAAAACATAACTCACTTCACCTCCATCCTGAGCGGAAGCAGCAGAATTCCCTGGCAATGGGAGACCCTTTTGTGAAACTGGGTCTACAAAGAAGCAAACGGCCCGACTGTGAAGGAAAGCTGTGGGAAGGTTTAGTTTGGACCTCATCAGCCTGACTCTTGGAGTCGAAGAAAAAGGATTCTCTGTAGGTTTGCTGAATGTTTTCCAGGGAGCCCGAGGCAGCTTTGCCGAGAGCTCTGCTCTTCCAGCAGATCCAGGTGCTGCCCTCTCACGGCCCCAAGGCTGATCCAGCGCAAGGGAGGCTGGAGCACACTGCAGGCTTTCAACAACCAGCTCTGATGCTGGTGCTGGTGCTCTGGATCTCTGGGACTGTGGATAACCTGGAAGGCGTTGCCCAGAGGGGACAAGGCTCCTGGAGCTGGGCAGCGGCGCGAGGCTTTCCCTCCACCTGCCTACCCTGGGAGGAGAACTGCTGGAGGACTAATAGCGGAGTGATGTAGGACTGATAGGGGACTGATGCCTCCTGGTGGTCCCGGGCAATCCCACCGGCAGTGTGGCAATGGTCTGTGCACCTTCCACAGCCAGCAAGGGCTCCTGGTGCTGGGATGCCTGGGGAAATCCCAGTGGGAAGCGGAAGATGTGCGGGTCACCAACTGGGAATGCTCAGAAAGGGGGAGTCCAAGCAAAGGGGCAGGAGGCAAAGGCTGGGAAGTGGGGAAGGGGGAAAGGCAGAAGTGGTTCAGGGCTATGGACTGCCCAGACAGGAACAACAGGAGTGCTGAGGGCAGCTTTGGGCACCACAGTGCAAGAACTAAAGCTGTTAGAAAGTGTTCAGAGGAGGGACATGGGGATAGGGAAGGATCCCGAGGGGAAGCCAGTGAGGAGCTGCTGAGGGCACTGGGTTTGTCCAGCTGGAGCAGCAGACTGAGGGCAGAGCTCCCTGGGGCTGCAGCTCCTCCCAAGGGTCTCTGCTCTGGGACAGGGACAGGAGCCAGGGAAGGGCTGGAGCTGGGCCAGGGCAGGCTCAGGCTGGAGATCAGGGAAAGGTTCTTCCCCCAGAGGGTGCTGGCACTGCCCAGGCTCCCCAGGGAATGGGCACGGCCCCGAGGCTGCCAGAGCTCCAGGAGCGTTTGGACAGCGCTGCCAGGGATGGACAGGGTGGCATTGTTGGGGGGCTGGGCAGGGACAGGGCTTGGACTCAGGATCCTTGTGGGTCCCTCCCAGCTCAGGAGATTACATGATTCTCTTGGTTAACAAAATTGGAGCCCATTGGAGAATTATTGAAAGCTTCAACTCTGAAAAGACTCCAGACACAGCTGGGATCAGGTGAGAAGGGAAGAACCAAACCAATGTAAACCTGACTGATGAAAACCCCAGCCCAGGACTTGGTGAGGCCCTGCTGGGCTTGGCAGAATGCAGGGGTGGGGCTGTGCTCTCCCCATCCTGCCCCCTCAGAAAGGTGTGGAGGGACTGATAACTGTGAGCCTTAACACAGAGACAGTCAAGACAAGGACTTGTCCCTCTGTTTTGACATCCCCCAGCAGCAGTGCAGGTAGGACAGGCCACCAGCACTGTCACCTAGAGATGCCTGGGGACAAAAACTGTTCTCTGGGTTAAAAATGCTGTAGGAAATGGGGAAAATCTGGAGATGGTCTTATGCAGTGCAAATGATGCTGTTGTGCGCTGCGGTCTGTGATGGTGATAGAAATGGGGTTGTGGCTGTGATATTTCACCAGGGCACTTGACCAATGCCAAAGTATTTAACAGCTGGCCCCAGAAATAATTGTCATTTCTGGTGTGAGACAGTTGTGGAATGAGCAAATTAATCACGGCCAGGGCCATCTCCAGACTTTGCCCTTCTGCTTTTTGCAATGTGTCACCCCCAGAGGCTCTGGGCTGAGCTGCTGTGCTGGCAATGGGCAGCAGCTTTGAGGGCATTGTGCTCTGTGCCTCCTGTGCTCCTGCAAAGCTTGGGCTAAGCCAGGCCCATCTGACACAGGAGATTGAAAAGAATTAAAGGGAAACAAAGAGAAATTCTAAGCTTTCCTCAAAAACCTATTAAAGTCCCTGTCATTTACTCGGAACACATGGAATAGCCTTTATTACAGGCATTTTGCTGAGCACAAAAGCTACTTTCAATAACACAGGAAGGGAAAAATCATTACAAACTTGCAAGAATCAAGGACCATCTTGCAGAATCTCTTTGTCATGAAACAAATTATGAAAGGCTATAAATAGATGACCATTATTAGAACAAGGAGCTCTCTAACTGGGCTCTCTGCACAGGGAATGAACAGCTTCCCTCCCAGCCAGGGGGGAGCTGAGGCAATCAGCAGGTACGTCACAGGCTCTCCAGGGTGCAGGAGAAAGCAGAATTAAAGCCCTTGTGTCCTGCTTCTGAAACTGGGAGAAGCATTTGGAGACAAAAGTTACTTAAAACACTGTTAAAAATACACAAAATACACACAGGTACTCACCCACCACAGGTTGGGGCTGAACTTAGTCAAGGTCACACCTTGGAGGTGTCCAAGGCCAGGTTGGATGGACTTGAAGCAACCTGGAATAGTGGAAGGTGTCCCTGCCCATGGCAGGGCATGGAATGAGATAAAATTTAAGGTCCCTCCCAACCCAAACCATCCCAGGATTCTGTGATTCCGTGGTGTCCCTGCTGAACAGAACACAGGACAGGAGCTCTGTGCTCATGGAGCCTGGCTGTGCTATCCAGCTCCTCCATAACCTCTTGGTTCCCTTTCTCACCTCTCAGGGGGTTTCCTCCTCCTTGACTGCTTGAAAAAAAATTAGTCCTCTGATTTTTAGATTTTTTAAATTTTTTTTTTTTAAATTCCAGCCTAACATATTCATTCCTGCTCATCATGTAATTGAGTTAAAATAGTTCTTTCTCCTTCTGGCTGTTTACTCCTGTGGTATTTCTATGAGTTACTTATGTCTACTTTTAGCCTTCCTGTGGACAGACTAAACATAATAAACTCCTTTCAGCCCCCCCCCCCGCCTAAGGCAGACCTGCCATTCCTGTGCCATTCCTCCTGGCAGATTCCTGGATCTGCCCTTAAGTTTCATTTGCATGGCAGGGTGCCCAGGTGCAACTGGGCATGGCTGGCTTTTTAAAGCTGGGTTCAATTGGCACTAACTGCTTTTCATAGTTTGGTTAAATTTGCAGTAACTACAACAATCCAGTGTTCTTTCCCAGGTTTTGCATGGAGTTATGGCCTGCAGGAATGAGGATGTTTACTTATATTTCAACTGTCCTGAGCAGGTCAGTGGGATCTCCCTGGCTGAGTGCAGGAGAATTGTAATGCCAGCATTAAACCCTGCTGGCCCTGCTGGGGAAAAGAAAAGATACGGAAATTTTCCAGGATATGGAAATTTTAAGGATGAGCAGCACAGTCAGGGAGAGACTGGGAGCTGCAGGATTTCCAGAACAGGGAGTTGTGCAAAGCACTCTGGATGCTAAGGAAGATTCTTGAAAAGCTGCCCCAATGGCTTTGAGACATTTTTGCCAGCGCTGTTACCTGTCCATGGGATCTCTTATCCCCATGGGAACTGCTGGTTTGGGGTTTTCTCCTTGAACAGGGCATAATCCTTTCCAAACACTCATGGAGCAATGTTTGGGATGTGGTGATAATTGATAATATTTCCATTTTGAGCTGCTGTGTCCAGCACAGAGCTGAGCTTTGCTGGCTGCCAGGGCTGCTGTGTTTGCAAGAGGCTCACACATTCCAAAGGAGTGGGCAGTCAAATGGGCCACCAGGATTTTCGGTGCTTCTGGGAAGGTGCCATGGAAGTCTTGGGGAGCAGCAGGACCATGTTCACATCAGCTTTTAGTGTCTGCACTCAGCCTTTGGGGCAGCCAGCAGCTCTTCCTGGAGATGTTAGTGCTATGTTTTATGCTCTTTTCGGGCCTTGGGGCTCAGGAGGAGCAGGTGGTGATTTCACAGGCTCCAGGAAATCCCAGAAACATTGAGGCTGGAAAAGACCTCCAAGATCTAGTCCAACCTTTGGCCAAACACCCCTGTGCCCACTAAACCGTATCTCAAAGTGCCACATCTACTCGTTTTTTGAACATTTCCAGGGATGGTGACTCCAGCACTTCCCTGGAGAACCTGTTCCAATGCTTAAAGGGCAGGGAGATAACAATATCCCTGGAAAAAATTTTGCACCAAGGCTTTGGAGAAATCATCTTGGATGTGAGTGGAAGTGGGCACAGATATCCCTATGGACGCTGTTATTTCATATTTTTTCATATTACTTAAAGAAATATTTCCTACTTGTTTTTTTTTAAACATTATTATTAAACCCACAATAAACGCACAATATCTTGTTTGGAATAATGGATTGAGCGTATTCATTATGGGAGAACTGGAAAATGGATAAATTTGGGTGAATTTCCCCACTCTGAATTCTGAAGTCCTACCAACTTTATTATTTTTTTCCTGTGGCTGAGGCTACAAAGCTGCCCTTTGATCCCTGTGTATGTTAGATTTTAACATTATTGTCAATTATATTTCTAAGTCCAAAACCTCTTTAAACATGGGAACATTTTCACTGGCTCTGGCTCAAGGCTTCCCTCCCTGGATTAAACTATTTATTGTTTCTCACATGCCTTAAGAAATGGATTAATTGAGGCATTTGTGGCCTTTCCTAGGACTGATGTGGAGGCAGAAATGCAGCTCTGTAACACAGTCCTTGGACTGGGGCACCTTGATGGTGCAAAGCTGCTGGGCCACAAAATTCAGTGTTGTTTATAAGGAAAGAAATTATTTCTCTGTCCAGCATGATGGAACCCTTGGAAGGAGACCCGGGAATGAAAAGTATTCCAGAGAAATGCACAGCGTCCAGGATGGGTTTAAAAATAGAAATTATATTCTGAAATTGTGAGGAGAATATAAAAAACAAGTTTTCATGGATAGACAGGAAGACACCTTTAAATCTCCCTAAACAAAGCAGTAAAAGCCTGTCTGGGTGTGGATTGGGCAGGTCACAACCTTGTCCCTGAACAAACCTGCAAGAGACCAGCCTGGTCCCATCCCTGTGGCAGAGCTGCAGAACCTTCCCACATCTCTGAACATCTGTAGCATTTCCATCTCACAGGTGACAAAGACCATGGAATCACAGAATCATGGAATATCCTGACCTGGAAGGGACCCACAAGGATCAAGTCCAGCCCCTGGCCCTGCCCAGCCCCCCAGCAATGCCACCCTGTCCATCCCTGGCAGCGCTGTCCAAACGCTCCTGGAGCTCTGGCAGCCTCGGGGCCGTGCCCATTCCCTGGGGAACAATGAAGAGGTGCCTTCCCTGCCTCCCACATTTACCTGGGCTTCAGGATCTGGATATAAACCACTTCATCTTCTTTCCCCCTCTAGTCAAGCTCTGTCTTTGAAAGAGAAGGAGATGATGGGTGATGGATACAAAGGGATTCCAGGTAAAAGTCATCTTTGCCCCAGGCCAATGCTCAACAAGCAGCATCAGAGAGTTTGGGCTCTACATTGCAGCAGGGTCATGTCACTCTCATTTTTCAGCCTTTTGATGTTTTCCTTCTTGTGATACAGTTTCTCACACTATCCTTTTGTAAACATGCACATGTTTTACTAACTGTCTTTTTGTTTTTCATTCTTTCTCCTGGGAGGAGAAAGGTTTGATGGACTTTGTCATTGACCAGTGTCGTTGGAGAGGATGTAATTTCACCCTCCAATCAATGGTCATTCCCAAAACTCTATAAAATGTGAAAACCAAAATAAAGTTTGCTTCTTCTTTGCCTTCTCTTGGCTGTGTCTCTGCGTTTTGTGTTGCATGCTAGAGTAACAGGGTCACTGGTAGAGGAGCTCTGGCATTAATATCTGCTACTGCAGAGATTAAGAATTCAGCAAAACACATCCTGAACACATCCTCTTTGCACAGAAAGACATTAATTTTTCAGAGGATCATTTCCATCCCCACCAGGCTCAGCTAAGCTGAACCCACAAGCCTGATTGCAAAAGTGAACTTGAACCACAAAGATCTTTTTGGGTCTTGCTCTGTGGTCTCCTCTGAAAGCCAGGTAAAGAGATAAAGCTGGGATGAGGGACAGGAGGAAGCCAGGCAGAGCCACAACAGCCTGGAGATAAATTCTCTTTCAGTAAAACCCATCTGTCCATTTTCCAGGACCTGGGTTTACAGTAACAGTAACTTGTGCTTGTTTATTAATTGCAGATTAATGGGAACCCTGCTGGCTTCTGTTTCTTTGTCCTTACTGGGATATATGCAGAGGAAAGCAGGGAAATTCCTGCAGGTCACTTCCCATGGGGAAGAAACACATCAACCCTCCAAAACTCACTTTTTTGGGACAACAGAGCTGAAAGGAACCAGCCTGGGGAGAGGCAAACAAAGCCCCATGTCCCTCATGCCACCCTGTGTCCCCCTCCACAAGAAAAAAATCTTTCAGGCTTTTGAGCCTTCCTTCCCTCAGATGGAAAAGGCCCTTTTGAAATTCAGAAATTACCTTTTCAATCACTGGTTTGGCTCATTTGGACTCAATATAGGGACCCTACTTGAAAATGAATAGGGAAAAGAGATGTGCAAAGGCAGAGAAGGAAATCTTATAAATCTGGACAGCGATTCATGGAATTCAAGATGCAAAATAGGTTAATTCTTACCTATTACTTTATTCTTAGAAATTGTCACTTTCCAGTCCCCCCAGCAGGGTTCTGTAGATGACTGATGTTACTGCTCCTCCACAAGCCATATTTATAATGTTTTCAGCCAGCTCTGCAATTACTGAGCTCTGGAGCCATAATTGGATCCTCCTGCTGATGTCTGAAGAAATGAACCAGCTCTGACTGTAAATACCTGGCAGCCATTCCAGCTTTGTCCACCAATGACCCTCACAAAGTCTGCAGGGTCCAGAAGGCTCAAAATCCAATTACTGGGTGTTCCCCCTCTCCGATTGCTGTACATTAAAAATATTTCAAGGGTACAACTCTGACCACTGCTGGTTTCTCTGCCTCTCATTTGCCTTTTGTTTGGTGTAGGTGCTGGGGCATGTTTGTATTTGACTTAGGCTGGGGTAGATGCTCCAAAAAACAACATCAGGAACACTTTGGGAATAAACAGGAAGATAAAGCAGCAAGGTCTTTGCAGGAGGTGCAGACCCTCCCCAGGCTCCAGTGAGATTTGAACTCACGACCCCTGGTTTACTAGACCAGTGCTCTAACCCCTGAGCTATGGAGCCTCTGAAATTTGGGTGCTTTTGCCTCTGCAAACATTTAATATCATAATTTTCTCATAATTCTGGTGTGACATGGTACCGGCACTGCTAGAATGTGCTGTTCCAAGGATTTTCAATTCTCTTTCCAAACTGCACCAAAACCCATCAGAGACACAAAACCACCACCACAAGGTGAACCCAAAGCTGGGATTTCCTCTCCTTCAGCTCATCTCTGTCAGGACATCAAGCTGGATGATTCCCTTTTCCCCAGCCCAGCAGCTTGAGAAGTTTACAGAGAAATGATGGTATTGTGGCTCTTCACAGTTGTTGCACTTATTTATCAAAAAAGGAAAGAAACAGGGGCCACGAAGATGCTCCAAAAGCTGGAGCCACTCTCATATAAGGAAATGCTGAGAGAATTGGGATTATTCGGCCTGGAGAAGAGAAGGCTCCAAGGTGACTTTATTGTAACCTTTCAGTACCTGTAGGGCCTCCAAGAGAACTGGAAAGGGGCTTTTCATAAGGGCCTGGAGGGACAGGACACAGGGGATGGCTTCCCACTGCCAGAGAGCAGGGATGGATGGGATATTGGGAATTAGGAATTGTTCCCTGTGAGGGTGGGCAGGCCCTGGCACAGGGTGCCCAGAGCAGCTGTGGCTGCCCCTGGATCCCTGGCAGTGCCCAAGGCCAGGCTGGACAGGGCTTGGAGCAGCCTGGGACAGTGGGAGGTGTCCCTGCCCATGGCAGGGGATGGCACTGGGTGGTCATTAAGGTCCCTTCTACCCCAAACCAGTCTGAGATTCTCTTATACCCCACTGCTCCCCACTGGAAATCACTGTGTATTTATTTCTCCCTCTCAGCTCTTCACACGTGTCACTGCTTCCTTAGGAGTCCATGTTTTGCTCCTTCCCTGCTGCTTCATCCTCCCTTTGAGAGCCCTTTGGATGCCACCTCAAGGCTGAATCTGATGGGCTGTGGGCTGAACATTCCCCGGGCTGAGCTTCCAGCTGGGGATGAAACTGTCACCAAAGTGGGGTGAATGTGGAGAAAGCAAGAATCACAGAGAACAGAACTTTGGATTTAGCATTTGGCCAATAAGAATCCCTGTGATGCCCAGGAATATTCATATAGAATTGTTCAATATGGGCAGTGCCAGAGTGACTGGGAGACTCCTCCTATAGATCCCCCACCGTGGTGCCCTGGGCTGGCCCTTGGGGGAATTCTGCACACAGAGGGAGGAGCTCTGGCCCTGCACAGTCCCCTGTGCACCGAGTCTCAGCTTCCTCACATCCAACAGGCAACTCCTGCAGAACTGAAATAGAAAAGCCCCATCTGGAACACCTCAAATTTTAGGGAAGTATTTGTGGAGACTGTCAGCAAGTTCAGGAGGGGATGCTGGCTGTGCATTAAACCCTCAGGCACAGAAATGTCTCATGGCAGGGAAAAATGTACAGCAGCAGCTGAAGAGGACTCTGAGTTTCAGGGTAGATGCACAAAGAGAAAATATAAGTACAAATGGTTAAAGGGTGACTCAGAATAAGCCACATTGTGTCTATTATTCCTGGTCTTTTTTGTGGAAGAAAATTGCTCTCTTTGAAAGAAACCAGAAATTAAGACCATCCATCCTCCCAAGCGTAGAAAAACACAAACCCTCATTAGGTGGGCTGAAAGGCAATTCTCAGGCCTTTATCTGACAAGCTAAGAGCAGGATTCTGTCTATAGCTTTTAAGGAGAAATGATGAATTACCTGGCATGGGTTCAGTGCCTGAGCTTGGCATTGGATAAACTCACAAAGAAGCCTGAAGCCAATCAAACAACTTTGTACAAACCCTGCTGAAAGCAGCCCTTTGAGGGCACACAGGGAGGACGTGCACCAATAAAATAAAGCTGAAAATAATAATGAACATCCCATGCAGGAACATGTGCTTGGAGCATGGTTTCCAAGAGCAGCTGGGCTTGGAGCCTGGGAGCACATGGCTGAGCCATGAGAGACTGCCTGGCAGAAGCCAATAATGGAGCAGTTTAATACAGGCTGTGTTCAGACCTTAACTTGAAAAATAATATGGTTTAAATGTGTGCTGGTGCTGGGAGCACTTTGGTGAGAAATAAATGCTCCTTGTAATGAGGAGTGATGGAGTGGTGAATGTGAAAGGCTGGCTGGTGCTGGAAAGGTTGTGTCCTTGCTTTCCTGACTGAAACTCTGCCATGTTTTCCAATGTCAGTGTGTTCTGGAATACTTGGATGTTTTAACCTCGGTGCAGACCCTTGCAGTGCTGAGAGCTGCCCTGGAATGGAGCTGGAACTGCTGCAGAGGCCTCTGGCACCAGTGAGCACCAGGAGAGCTTGTGCTGAGCCTTGGCAGCCCTGTGCCCTCATAGCACTGTCCCCACAGCCTGGGCACATCCCCAGATTTCAGTTTCTGTTTGATCTTTGCCCCATCCCTGCCCATCCTGGGAATCTCTCCTGTTTTTCTCTCCCTTCTCATGGTGACTGCTGAGGTGTGACCCAGGCACCTTGCCCTGTGCCCTGTCCCCCAGGCAGGACTGCACCCTCAGATGAAGGGCCTGGTGCCTGCAAGGCTGGCCCTTGTTCTATTTTTTACCCCTAAAATTCCTGCAAATTACTTTCTTCCCAGTGCTGAGAAGGAAATCTTTCTCCTGCACATTTGCAGTGAGATCTGGCCCGGCTGGAGAGGGCTGTGGCTCCATCCCAGGATTTCTGTGCTAATCCTCTGCCAGCTGCAGGTGGGACTTTGCCAGCTGCTCTGTGGCCATGCAGGATCAGCAGTGAAGCCCCCCCAAGCCCCTGTGTCACCCCACAGACCCTGAACCAAAGCACAGCTGTCTCCTGCAGTGCTGGGGGGCTGTTCTGAGTATCTCTAGTGGGAAAGCCACCATGAATAATGAGGAAAACTGGAACGAATAATAATTACTAGATGAGATGGGAATGGCCATCTCTTTGCTAGGTCCTGGCAGGGCAGCCTCAGCTACCAACAGGCTGGACAATAAAGGAACTTTCTCCTGGTGGAGTCTGAAGGAACTGGAACATTTTGGAAACCATACATGCCTTGGCCAAGTCCTAATGCAAAGTTTGTCCAGGGTCATTATGAAATGACTGCTAATGAAGACATAATGAATTTTCTTGTTCAGTATGAGCTGGGCTAATGAGAAATAGATTTTGATTTGTTTTTCATGTCTAATCTGTGTTTATAGCCAGGTACTATGATTTGGCTTCTACTCTGAGAACCACTTGATTATCAGGAAGGTGGAAAGCTCTGCCCCAGAATTTCTAAATGAGGTACTTCTTGAGTTCAAATCCAGCACCAATACATTGTCAAAGCTTCCCTGGGCTGCTGACACAATTCTGCTTTGCTTCTGGAACTGACCTTTCATCTTCTTCCCATGGGGAGGTGTAGGAGTCCTGTTGCTGCCAGGCAGGGTTCAGGAACAGTCCTGGTGAATTTGGCTGCTTGGGCCCTGACACAGAGTCCACCTTGGCCAGGTTTAGTGACTAAATTAGGATAAAGAGACTCTGGTGAGAGATGGTGATGACTGTGAGGGCTGAAGAATTCAAACTTAATGAGATTGCACAATTTGGAGATAAAACATGCATTTCTTGCTCTCTTTATCCCAGCAAGCCCCATCTTACAGAGATATTGATCCACTACAGTTGGATATCCAGTTTCCACCATTGACTTTTGCCCTCCTGAAACCCATATTCTGGATGCTCTCTGCTTGTGGTGATGCCTCAGGTTTTAGCTTTTATATTTTTCAGGTTCTGTACTGCTTTAGTGTGTGGGGCTGGGCTTCATATTAGGGGATGGTGAGCTCTCTGCACAGAGCAGGGAGACAAAACAATTCCTTCTCTAGCTGGGGACCAAGGCCAAATGATCCAGATCTCAGGCCCAAGAGCACAAACAACGTGGGCTGGAGAGAGAAAAACAAGAAGGATGGGACTTGGTAAGCTAAAGCTGGAATTGGACAATGAACTCCAATCTGCAAATGGAGCAGAACTGATAAAAGTGCCAGAGCCCGTGCCCGGTGTCCATTTTGGGACCATTTTGGTTCATCTTGGGTGCAGCCCTGGCTGGGCTCTTGTGCTGCCCAAAGTAAATCTATTGAGGCCTCCTAATAAATCCCTACTTTATGCTTTAGCTCTGTCTAGTCTCTGTTCTAGGTCAGCCTTCACAAGGCATCAGTGGAACACAATATTTTTCACTTACCATACTGGTAAACTTTAATTACTAATAGTAAATTCACCTATTTAGTTAAAATTTATCTGTTTAGCTGCAACAAACTTAAATATCGTCTGCCCACTTAGGCAACAACTATCATTGCAGAGTTCAATCACTCTTTTAGATTTTATCTCTTATCAGATGCTTCCTGGTTGCTTTTTGGATCTAGGCTCCTTGAAAACACTGTGGAGTTGTCCCAGTTTTACCTGTGAGAGTCTGAAAAGCAGAACTCGACAGTTCCAATGCCTCTGGTTTTCATGGAAAATAAGAGTTTTCCACTGTGTTCTTTGTTTTCACACAGAGATGAGGGAAATTGCTACAAAGTGGAAATGTTTGTGTACAGCAAATTAGGCATTATGGGCATGATTCATGGATAGTCTTTGCAATCCTCAAGAATATTTTCTGAACAAAAGTCATATAAAGGGAGTCCCTGGACAGTGACCTCCCACTGCTCTGTAAAAGGCAGCAATGGGCAGCAATAAAGCAACAAACCAAAGCCCAGATGTTTGTTTTCCATGGATGGAAACATCCCTCCTGAAGGAGCAGCGAGCTTTGCTGGCATTATTTACAGGGTATTTATCTCCAGCAAATGAAATTGTTACATCATGTTGGATTTCTGACAAGCCCAGAGTCCCTGGAGCCCAGCTCGGATCTGAACTGGGGATGAGAGGCCACCTCAGCTCACACATAAAGGCTGGACAATGTGATGGACTCTGTAAAACTCTGCACAAATAAACCCTGGTAATAATTCTACCAAGAGCTCAGAGGGTGCATCCTCTTAATTATAAGAAAGCCACAAAATCTCAGCAGCATTTTTGTTCTGATGCATGGAGAAGAAAAAACTCATTTCACTCTTGTAGCCATACTTGATACTATTTTATATCCTTCTAGAAGTGAAAAGATGAAATTAGAAGAGAAAATTGACATAGTTAATACAATATTATAAAGCAGGGGGTTCCTTCTGACCTTAAAATGAACCTGGAAGTTTGGACTGGCTCCCCCAGGCTCTCCTGGCCTGCTGGTGCTTGTGACAGCCCAGTGGCCACCACTGCCTTAAAGTTCCTGCCTTCCTTTAAAGTACCCTTGTAAAGTTTTCTTGGAAGCCAGGAGGAGTTTCCTCAAGTCCTGGGAAAAAAAAATAAAACTGGTGTGCTGTTTGGAATAAACACGTTGCTCCGAGGGTGCCCAGTTTGTTCCCTGTGCTGAGGGAACAGGAGTTATTTCTGGAATGCAGCTGCCTCTCTAAGCTGCTGTAACTTCTCCCTAGAGCCCTCCTCAGATACAAAATTGGTCGAAATTACCCTTGACCCGTTTCAGATTAGCAAAGAGCAAAATCCAGCTTGTTCTGAAAACCACACGGAGCTGCTGGTGCTGAGCAGGCCTGAGGAGATCTGTAGGCACAACTCAAGCTGCCTTTCCAGGAATTTTCAGGAACACTTGTGAAACATAAAGACATTGGTATTTCTGGGTATCCCAGTGCCCAGAAGCAGAGGGATTGTGCACAGCTGGAAGCCTGCATTTCACAGGCACCGGCCCCCAGCCTGCCCTGCCATGGGCCCCACGACCCTGCCACCAGCCCAGGGCCACCACCCTGGAGAGGCTCCGAGGTCCCCTGGGGTCCAGGAGGGATTGGCAGAGCCTTTGGAGTTCTTTGGGAATAAACCCCAGCTCAAGGCAGCCCTTAGCACCTGTCAGCCCTGAGAGAGGAGGATGTTTTATTGGCAGATGCCCTTAATTACAGATGAGTTACTGAGCTTCAGGAGCTTAACATTTGTGAGCCAGGCCAGACGCTGTGGGCTGCAGGATGTCACTCTCACTTTTCAGCCTTCTGATGTTTTCATTCTTGTGATGGAGTTTCTCATGCTGTTTTTTGTAAACATGCACATGTTTTTCTAACTGTCTTTTTGTTTTTCATTCCTTCTCCTGGGAGGAGAAAGGTTTGATGGACTTTGTCATTGACCAGTGTCGTTGGAGAGGTGGTAGCTTCACCTTCCAATCGATGGTCGTTTCCAGAACCCTATATAATGGGAAAACCAAAATAAAGTTTCTCTCTTCTTTGCCTTCTCTCGGGTGTGGCTGCGTTTGTCTCTGCGTTTCGTGTTGCTCGATAGAGTGACAGCAGGAGAAAAATCAGTTTATTGAGTCTCAATCCTGATGTAATGGTAATCATGAGAGAGAGCAAAAAAAGACCTTCCCCATCCTCAGAATAAGGGGTGCAGTGTATCAGAGGTTACTACTGGAAGTGCATAAAAATATGGATTTACACCCCTATTCTGCTGTGACTGCTCCAGCAGCAGCCTCTCAGCTGTGCCACTTCAGCCCTGTAAAACACTGTATTTCAGGGAGCAAAGAACAAACATTGCCATGGTCATTTTGCTGAGTCACAAATCAGACCCAGCAGTGGGAATCACCCAAAGTAGAGCCTGGTGAAAGTCCCATGCTGGTCCCTGGCAGTATCACTGCCTCTCCTCAGTTAAATTCTCCAAAAACTCAGCTTGTTGGGTTCAGATGGAAGGTCTGGTAATGCATAGCACCACTGACAGCTCAAATACTCCTCACAGCCCCATAGGAAGAAAAGACATAAATACCAGGAATGCAACAAATGCAATTAAGTAATGCAAGAAAGCAGACTTTGTGCTAGAACCTCCTCTGGCATCTGGCAATGTGCCTGCTTTCCTGCACATCTAATCCAGCAAGAAACGAGAGCCCGAGGGGGATGAAGAGCTCAGCAATCCTTGGGTACTGTAGAAAATTCTTGGCCCTGGGGCTGGAAATCTGTAAAATACACAGAGGTGAAGCTGAAGGCAGTGACAAAATCTCTCACTTGCACTGGTGACCTTCGTGTTGCTGCTCCAGAGCTCCCAAGGCTTTCCAAGAGGGAAACAGCACAGATGGTCCAACACAGAGCTGTGGATTGTAATCTGCTGTGGGGTTTGCAGTGGGTTTGTCAGGAGTGATGCTGAACGTGTCCAGCTGCTGCAGATGAGGATCTCTGATACCATTTAACTTCCAAGAGCCTCACTCCAGACTGTCCCTGCTGTAGCTATAACAGCACCACACACTCGGTTTGCAAAATTAATGCAATTTCAAGAGGAGATTTAAACTTGTCTGCTGCAAAATTCTCATTGGAATGTCAATATTATCATCTTGAGTGCTCAGATAGAGCTCATGGTGGGCAGCAGGAGCACAAATTCAGGGACAAAATGGGTGGAATGTGACAACAGGAGGTTGTTTGACCCAAACTGCATCATGAGACCACCAGACCAAGCAGCATTTTCTGCTGTGCCCTGGGGAAGATGCATTCACTGCTGCATGTTGCTCTGCCAAAGCTGATCAGAAGGGTAGGAGACAACACCTTACTTGCAGCAGAAAAGTTAAATGAGCTGAGCAGGTTGAGCTTGACTTGATTTTGGGTCTGCCAGAGCTGAATAGTAAAGAGAAAGTCCATAATCCTGTGCTGTGACTGAAGGGATAGTTCACTGGGCCCCATTATGGACCCCTGATTGGACACCAAGCAGACACAGAACCATGGATTCCTGAACAAATATTTCCAGTCTGGCTTAGAGCAGCTGCTGGAGATACCATCTTTCCTAACTACTCTCAGGCCAGCAGCAGGAACTTCTGTAGGAGTAAACAAGGTGTTGTTCATCCCAAATGCCCAGGGCTAGGAGGAGGACTCTCCTCTGGGTGCCCTCAGGAAGCTCTCCCTGAAATCAGTTTCCCATCACACCCTCTAATATCACACAGCCTCATTCAGGGTCTTATAATGAGCAAAACTCCCTTGGGGTCTCCTGGAAAAGCTGTTGTTAATTTTCTTTCAGGGCACTGCAGAGAAGTACCAGATCAAAACCAGGATTTTGCTCCTCTTCTTGGCTTGTGCTGTTTGAAAGGTTCTTCCCCCAGAGGGTGCTGGCACTGCCCAGGCTCCCCAGGGAATGGGCACGGCCCCGAGGCTGCCAGAGCTCCAGGAGCGTTTGGACAGCGCTGCCAGGGATGGACAGGGTGGCATTGTTGGGGGGCTGGGCAGGGACAGGGGCTGGGCTGGCTGATCCTGGTGGGTCCCTCCAGCTCAGGAGATTCCATGATTCCAGTATTCTATTAAATAAAACCTACACAAGAAACTTCAGCACACTTGGTAGGAATGAAGAAGCCAAAGGGGGTTTTGGTTTATCTCCATTTGTTCAGTTGGTTGCTCAGAGTTCCATGGTTTCCAACTGAATCCATTGTTATTCCCATAATTTAGGAGGTATCACCCTCCCAGAATTCCCCTGGAGTTTCCATGGCTTGCTCTGCGCTGTTCACACCACTCAGTCTGTGCTTCAGGGGCTTGGGCTTGTCCTCATTTGGACCAGCAACATCTGGGGACAATGAAATAACATGAAAATCTGCCCACAGGTTTGAGGAAATGTCCCTCTGAGGGACACATCTGCTGCTTTGCCCAGAGCTTATGCAACGTGCTGGCAGCACCCAAAATCCAGGGATTTCACTGCCACTCTCAGGCTGTGGTTTGGGGGACTGTCAGCAGGGATCCACTGCAGCTGTTTTCCTCTTCTGCTATCCACTGTAAATAAATAAATTTAGTTAAGTAATCAAGTAATTTAGAAGAAGTATGCTAGTAAATAATGTAATTCAGTGGAATTAATGAGCAAACAAGGACAGCAAATTAAATAGCCTTGCTCATCGTCAGCAGGCTTAAATTATGGGGAAAAACCAGTGCAGTTTCCATGTGAGAAGGCAAAGAGAAGACATTGCCCTGCAGTGCTTCTGGTAGGAGTTGAGTTATCCGGTGTGGGCTAAGAGGGAGGGTTTTCCTCTAAAGCTGGGATTCTGGGCTCACTGTGGGTGCAGCTCTCAGCTTTAGAGTGATTGACTGAGCTACAAACCATCTACAAAATAAACACTCCTGGCTCTGCCCTGCAATTGATGGCTCTTCACATGAGCAAAGGAACAGATGGTGTTGGAATCAATGACCATGTGCCTGGAGGTGTTTGCCCAAGGGGTTAAGGGTGAAGTGAAGGGACTGCAGTGATTTCACTGTCACTGCTCAGCCAGCCTCTGGGCATGGAACAGCTGAGGGTCAGTGGGGAGTCACAGAAACTCCTCAGTGAGAAGGGACCCCCCAGGATCACCCATTGCAGCCCCTGGCCCTGCCCAGCCCCCCAACAATGCCACCCTGTCCATCCCTGGCAGCGCTGTCCAAACGCTCCTGGAGCTCTGGCAGCCTCGGGGCCGTGCCCATTCCCTGGGGAGCCTGGGCAGTGCCAGCACCCTCTGGGGGAAGAACCTTTCCCTGATCTCCAGCCTGAGCCTGCCCTGGCCCAGCTCCAGCTCTTCCCTGGGTGCTGTCCCTGTCCCAGAGCAGAGCCCGGAGCTGCCCCTTGGGAGGAACTGCAGATCCCAATGAACCTCCCCTCAGTCTCCTCCAGCAGAGAGGGGAGACAAAGTGTCCTCAGGCACTCCTCACACAGCTTCCCCTCTAAATCCTTCACCATCTTCATGTCCCTCCTTGGATGCTAACAGCTTTAGATCCTTGGGGTCATCCTTAGATCATCTTGTGGTGCCCAAAACTGCCCCAGCAGTGGAGGTGAGGTCACCCCAGCCCAGAGCAGAGAGGGACAATCCCTCTCTGGCCTGGCCAGCAATGCTGGGCCTGATGCCCTCAGGACAGGAGGCTCCTCCTCGCTCCAGGGCACTGCTGACTCATGTCCAACTGGCCATCAACCAGCACCTCAACCTCCAGGACCCTTTCCATGGAACTGCTTTCCAGCCTCTCATTCCTCAGTCTGTACATCCAGGGTTGCCCCATCCCAGGTGCAAAGTCTGGCACTTATCTTCATTGAACTTCATTAAATTTTGTTAAATGAACCCCTCTCCTCCACACATTCCCCTCTATTACAGAGTGGGAAACACTGAGGTCACAAGCAGAGATTGAAGCCAACACAGGTGAACAATCTGCAAAATGTCTGAGGAGGAGAGGAAATCCTCGTGGTGATGGTGCTGTCGCTGTGTCTCCAATTCCCACCTCATTTCCAGTCTTTCCTATCCCAGCTTCTACCTCCATAAAATGACCCAGCAAATGGCCAGAGGTTTGGGCAAGGCTGGCTTGTGCAGTGAGTGTTCATCTCCAGGCTGTGCATGCCATTACAGAGACCAGAACTAGCAACTCCCTGGCTGGGGGAAGGTCCCTGGAGCTCTTCTCCAGTGACCTGAAAGGATGAGAATGCCCAGAAATCACTGGTTTGGTGAAGCAGCCACTGGGAAGAAGCTAACAGGACTTGGGGCTGGGGCAGAAGAACTTGACCTCTCCTAACTGAGCTTTCAGCAAGGAAAAATCCTGATCAGAAGGGCAGAACTGGAAAAATCCTGATTGGAAGAGCAGAACTGTCGCATCAGACAGAAGCAGT
Organism: Leptocoma aspasia; assembly: GCA_013399835.1. Taxonomy (NCBI): domain Eukaryota; kingdom Metazoa; phylum Chordata; class Aves; order Passeriformes; family Nectariniidae; genus Leptocoma; species Leptocoma aspasia. The sequence continues at coordinate 38,012 of VXAX01005977.1, forward strand.
GCCTGTGCACAGCCATGGGCTCCAGCTCTTGGAAATATCAACTGATACAATCTCACTCCTCTCCTCTCTGAACAGCCTTTCGTATTAAATTCCTTATCAGTCAGTTTTGCCAGCACAGAACAATCTATGTCTGCACAGCCTGAGCAGGCTGAGCTCCTCAGGAGACAAGAGTTTCCAAATATCCAATGGCAGAAATCAGCCATGGGAAGTGAGGTCTGGAGGTGGAGTTATTGAAAGGAACTTTTGCAGAAGCCCTGAAATCAGGTTTGCAGCCACACCAGAGGTGGGTGATGCCTGAACTCCTTCAGACTCAGGCTTAGAGGCAGGGGAACGACGGATCAAGAACAGCACTAAAATTCCCTGCAGTGAGACACTTGGGAAAGTAAAATGTGATCCTCTTTCCTTCTTTATTAAGGCAGCACAAGGGTTTATTATTCTATCCCTAAAGAAAGGGCAGGGCAGAGGTGGTTAGAGCTGAATTTTCAGGCAGCAGCAGCAGCAGCATCAGATTCCAGCAGCTGCCCAGACGGATCGGCCGCCTCCGTAAATAAACCGACTGCAGACAGGGAATTGTTGTCTGAGGCCCAGCAGCTCCACACAGGAGATGTGATGTGGGGAGTGGATTTGCCGCACATATTTCACATCATCTGAGCTCAACCCTGACAACAAAATAAAAATAATGCAGAGGAAGCCGATCCCGCGGGATTTTGGCAGCAAATGTGAGCTCAGGCCCCGCGTGTGTGGCAAGAGCTGCTGCTGTGGGGGCAGCCTGGGGGTTCCTGCTCCACAGGGTTGATGTGGTGTCAGCTCCTGCTGGAGACAGCGTGGGAACTTCTGCTCCAGTGGCAGAAGAGCTTGCATACTATTGTGGAATTGCCTCATTCCCAAGGGTGCTGGTGAGCCTGGGGCCCCTGGGTTTGTCAGCAGCTGTCCCACCGTAAACTTATCAACACCAGATTTGCTCTCCCATTTCATGGCCTGTTCACACAGATCTGTGACTTCCTCCTGCAGCCAGGCACAGTTTGCTCTTCTCCTTTGTGCTTTGAGTAACTTTTCATCACCAGAGAATGCTGGAGTTTGCTGCTCAGGGCTTCTCCCAGTCCATGAGTGTGTGGAGCTGCCCAGGCCCCAGCACAGAGCCCACGGGGGCTGCTGGAGATCTCCCCCCATCAGAGCTGACCACTGACCTCCACCTCTTCTCCTCTGCCTGCTGTCAACCACCAGTCCATGCCAGGACCTTTGTCCTCTGTTTTCTCCATTTCCTTAAAACTTTTGATAAGGATTCTGTAAAAGGCCTTTAGAAATCCAAGTAGGCTTTATCAGCTGGCTCACCCTCCATCCATGTGGGGCCTGTTAGCTTTTTCCAAGGTCTTCAGAGGGCTGGGGAAGCACCGTTTTCACTCAGGGCAGACAATGGGCTCTCCTGGAGCAGCTCGTGTCACCTGGTGCCCACTCACTTCCACCTGAGCAGTGGTTTGGCCCCTCCTGCTTGGCCACTCCACACTCCCCTGGCAGACCTGGGAGTTTGATCAGTGCAAGAAATCTCAAGTCCCTACCCCTGTTTGAAGCCCCACCTGAAGCCAGAGCTGGCCCCTCATGGACAAACCCTTCAAGGATGGTGGGCCCTGCATTCTATAACCCCCTGCAGACGCCAGAAGGAGATTTTGGCAGGGAGTGGAGGGTGCTGGGAGGCTTCCCCCTCTCCCTCCGCAGGGAACAGAGATCTCTGCCGTGTGCCTGCTGCGGCTGCAGCCTTGGGAGGATCCTGCATCCTTGTGGAGCGCAGGTTCTGCATGGCAGGAGTGCCCTCTAGTGCGGACCCAGAGCTCTCCCTCACCCCGGCCTCTGCAAAAGGGACCCCAAACCCGACCCCCAGACCTCGGACAAAGCCCCCTCCCCATGGACCATCTGCACTGTCCGAGCTGGGGACGCCTTTGGGAATAGCAAGACGAAAGAGGGACAGGGAGCTGTTGTTGTAAAAGCTGTCTTTGCTTTGAAAAAATTCATGTTAATAGTTTTCCAATAGGTGTGAGACTTCAGCATTGTTTTGGAGAATTCCTTCCTTTGAGTTGTTTCAGATTTTGCACACTTGGTGTCTGGGAGGAAAACCAGGTGGGAAATGTCTCCCATCCAATATCACTGAAAAGTCACAAGGTGCCCAAACATGTCACATCCCCAGGATGTCACAGCAGGCACCCAGATCATCTCCTGAAGGAGAAATTCCCACTTGGAAGAGCCAGCTCATGTGGGAAAGCTTCCAGGAGGGAATGGATGGCTGTGCACTCCTGGCATGGCTGCAGGGAGGTGTTTCCCCCTTAGGACCCATCTGGAGCTCTTTTCCTGTGTGCCCCAGAGCCTGACCTCGGACTGTGCCAGCACAGGAGTTCAGACAGAAGGAGGCAGAAGCAGCCTTTCCCCACAAAATATGGATGATTTGCCTACACTGATTTTTGACAATTCCTTCAAGCTCATTGGTTTTCAGGGTAAATGCTAATTTTCTTTCTTTTTCCCCCCTTTTAAATTTTTTTTCTTTAAATCAGGGCAAATCTTCCTCTACTTTCTGGTTTTTGAGCTGTTTCTCTGTGGGTATTTCTAGTTCCTGTCCCTATCCAGCTGGGACAGAGCAGAAGTTTGGTCCTGTAGCAGCAGAGGTTGTGCCTGAACCTGGCAGGTCCTGCCTTGTTCCCAGCCTGGGATGAGGGATGCTGCTACATCCCTGGGTAAGCCAAATTCTCTCTGCCTCATTTGCAAAGTGGGAGAATGGCCCAGTCCCAAAATGGCCCAAAAGCGATTCTCTGCTGCATGAATCCAAGGGCTTTAGCTAAATTCCCTTCAAAAATCCCTAAATGAAGCTGTCCTAAATTATACCACTTAGACTAATATGACAGTGTCCATGAAAATTGCATTTTCCCAGTTGTTGGCTCCTCCTGAATTTGGAATAATGTTAATTTTCTAGAGCAGCTAAATAGTTTCCTCTGATGATTAAAAAATGAATAATAATAGCAGTGCCCGCCTTCCCGAGGCTCATGTAGGACTTAGCAGCAAGAAATTAAACACAGTAGGAAATTCCTTGAAAGAGTTGGAAAACAAATGATTGATACAATCTCGCCCTCCCTCCCGGCTCTGTGATCTGCTTTTAGAATGATTATTAAACACAGGGAAATTCATTTGGTGCTGTAACATGAACAAGACAAATTACAGTCTCTGGAGCTCAGTTAATTGCTAAAGAACACTCTGACCCTCTGTGGGTTCATCAGTTCTGGGAGGTAATGAAGGGAGCGCTCGCCAGCCTGGGGGCTGCAGGACCAGCCAGGGCCCTCTCCTTGGGAGCTCCAGGGGAAAGGATGGAAAACTCAGCACCTGCAAGCCCCTCACTGGGCAAAATCCAAGGATGGGGTTGCCCAGGAGCCGTGGAAGGGACGAGAGGTTGGTGGTCAGCTCCCACCCTTGGTTTGCTGGGGCTGCTCTGAAGGGTCTCGGTGAAATGTTGAGTCTTCCAAGGTGGGATTCATCTCCCGACATTCAGATCTCTGGAGATAATCCAACCTGCCCAATCCAACACCCAGCAGACCCTGAGGGCATTTTCCATTTTCTCAGGGCAGCAGGTGCCCTGGCAGCACCTCACCTTCCCCAGGGTTTGCCAGTGGGATCCCAAATCTCAGGTTGGCTTGGAAAGGTCCTGAGACTGCCCTATAAACCCCTGGGTATTATGAGGTGGTGTTTGGGCCAAATTCAGGTGATTGGATTTTTTTGGTGTCATCACAGAGGTGGAAGTTGGAGATTTGCCTGTGGCCTTGGAATGCTCAGCACAGGCACTTTGCAGCACAGGAGTCATGATAAATTCATGAGCTCTGGCAATGCTGCGTGCGGTGTCACAAACAGAGCCATGGCTCTCTTTTCACCCAAAGATGCCAAATTATTTTTTTCTCTTCTTCTTGTTCCCCATTCTATTGTACTAGACTGAGATGTAAAATTATTAATAGAATAGTCCATTAATTTTATGATATTTCATTATTCAATTATTTCCTCCATTATTCTTCCACATTAAATCTGAATAATTTATTCAGTGAATTTTGCAAGCAAAATGTTCAATGCATAATTTTCTCCTTTGTTAATATTCTCCCAGTTCTAATTGTCCATGAGAATTTGATCTAATGCTCTCCAGAAGAGCAACCCTAAGACAAAAGGCCCAACACAGAGCTGTGCTCAGCACAACGATGATGTTGTTCCCCATTGAGGCTCTCAGTGCTCCGAGTGGGATGGGAAGGCAGGAGGGAACAGGCTGTACCTGGCATGGGAGCCAGCAGCAGCTCCCACTCCATGTGAGCAGTGTCATTCCATTTGGGAACGGAGTGCAAAGCCTTGGGAGCAGCAGAGTAGGGAAGCATCGATGTGCCTGACTCCCTTCTCCCAGCAAAGAGCTCTCAGCCCCTTGGGGGGACATCAAAATAGGACAGAAAGAGCTTCAGTCCCACACTGTGTCCATCTGTGCTGGTCTCCACTGCAAACCCCAGGAGAAGGAGGCACTGGGCTTGCCAGGCTGCCCTGGGCACATTCCACACATGGACAGCAGTCCCAGCCCACGCTGGGGTCCAGCCCCACCTCCTGTCACTGAGCTCACACGGTGCCTTTGGGATGTGCTGGAGTTTCCCTTTGCAGCACGTTGGACTTGCTGTGCCCAGCCTGGCCAGCCCTACCTGTCCTGTGGTCATGGAGCTGCTGGAATCTGCAGCTTGGGCTGTCCTATGGAACAGGAGATCATCACAGAATAGCCTGAGCTGGAACTGACCCCCCAGGATCACCCATTGCAGCCCCTGTCCCTGCCCAGCCCCCCAACAATGCCACCCTGTCCATCCCTGGCAGCGCTGTCCAAACGCTCCTGGAGCTCTGGCAGCCTCGGGGCCGTGCCCATTCCCTGGGGAGCCTGGGCAGTGCCAGCACCCTCTGGGGGAAGAACCTTTCCCTGATCTCCAGCCTGAGCCTGCCCTGAGAGGGCACAGAGCCCTCGGAAGGTGATGAAATGTGCAGGAGCAGGTCAGGGTGTGCTGGGTTACCTCTCACCTCCTGCAGAGCTGCCTCAGGTCCAGTGAACACAACCTGTGTCCACATCGTACCCCAGCCCTTTCCTGGGGGAAGAGGAAGTCCCAGCACTGGGCAGTGCTGATGGTAAGAGCAGGATTCACACCCTCTGGATTTTATTCCTGACAGCCTGGGGCTGCCCAGGGACACCTTGAGCCAGGACAGAGCAGCTCCTTGTGCTGGACATTCAGCCTCTTTGGCTTGGACAACACCCCCAGGCACAGGGTGGGATTTTTGGGGTGTCTGTGCAGGGCCAGGGCTTGGATTGAATGATCCTGGCAGATTCCTTCCAGTTAGGAAGTGGTGTGGCTGTGATTCTGTGGCTCTGGTCAGGACGGACTCACGGCCCTCAGCTGCCTTTCCTACACAAGGAGCCTGTGCAGGTGACAAGAGGCCACACCAGCAAGGCAGAACTGAGGCAATCAATCCTCTGCTCCATCATGAATAATATCAACAACTCCTTGTTAAAAAGCAGGTGAAGTTTTAGTTTCAGCTAGGGTTTGTTTCCAGTTTTCTGCTGTGCATTTTCCAAAAAACCTTCATTTTGCCTGGCATCTGGCACTCACCAGTTTGCTGGGAGAACTTCCAGTCTGGGAATCAGGGGCTGAGCTGAGGAGTGTGGGAGACTGGCAGCAATAAGGCTCTCCCTGACACGAGTGAATGAAATGTAGGAAATAGTAAATAAGGAGCTTTTAAGTCAGAATTAATTTTCAAGCCAAAATTTTGGGGAACTTCAGGAATTCACTGTCCTTTCCATGAAAGCCACAGGCATTGCTGGGATGATTTCAGCAAATACAGGGAACTCTCTCAGTTTCCCAAATGAGAATTCAGGCAATCTGAGCCCTTTTATTTTCACTGAAAGCCATTGACCAGCCAGTCACCTTCCCTGTTCCCTCACCTCAGCTGCCTGTGCTGTTTTATAGCTGAAATCCAGCTAAAATGGGACACAGCAACTCCATATTAAGAGCTGTAGCCAACATGAACTCAGTGTTGGCATCACAACAGCTCCAATTCAAGGAACATTTTCCCTATCCATGTCAATAAATCAGTGGTAGGAGCAGTGATAAGAGTAGTAAAAATAGAGTCCCCCAAACATAAGTTTTCCATGGTTAAAGCTAATCGTTGCTGTTTTCTGAAATAACATCTTGGTGCCACCAGCTCAGCAGAAACATAAGGACTGTATCAGCCATTCCAGTGCTCCCAGCAACACACATGGAGATTTTCTGATTCACTTGGAAAAAAATCTACAGAAATAGACCTGCTTTGAGTCCCCTTGAGGCAGAGGCATTCAAGACACAAAAATAATGGGGCTGCAGTGAGACCCCAGTGCTCTGGCAGCCCAAGGGCTGAGTCCCCAGCTCAAACCGCTCTGCCAGGAGAGGGGAGGCTGCAGACCTGCAGGGAGGGGAATGTCACCTGGAGGCTTCACTGAGCCACAGCCACGTTGTCCCTGGGGGTTGTCAGTGGCCTTTTGGAGCCAGCCCTGTGTCTCTCCAGGGAGCTCTGCTTTCTGCCCAGGGTGTCTGAGCCATGGCTGCTGCCTTTGGCTTGGTCCCCATGGGGGCTTCTCAGCATGTCTGAGCTCTGCAGGGCAGAGAAACTCATTCAGAAAGTGCTCAGGGAGGGGAGAATCTTCCCTGCTGCCAGCCAGCCAGCACTGCCCCAGCGGTGTTGCAGCTCTGGAGATCCTGGGCTGGGGGAAGGAGAGGGACAGGAGCACCAAGGGGAGGAGTGTCACACCCCCCAAGGGATCTGCAAGACCTGCAGGGCAGCATTAAAGGTGCTGTCAGGTGCTTGGGCTTCCCCTTCCCCTGCCTTGTCCAAACAGATGCAAAAAATCAGCCAAGGAGAGAATGTTCATTTAAAGGCTTCACATGTTGTCCCTGCCAAAAACAAAGTGTGAAGATTGCAACCAAATTTAGCCCATATGCTACAGGCAGCAGAGATTTGGAGCTAAATTCCCTCAGTAGGAAGCCCCCTGTTTTTAGGAACCGTGAAGAAAACACAATGTGTAGATTAAAAATTCTATTTTCCATGCAGCACAGAAACAACCTGAATCCTGCCCTGGCTGCAGGGTCTGAGCAGGGGACTGAGAGCGAGGGGTTTGCAGAGGGCTTTGGGTGAGGATGTTGAGGATGTCACCTGCATCTATCTAAAAAGTCTATCTAAAACTATCTAAAAAGAGTTTTCTTCCTCAGGTTTAGGTATGGAGCTCATAACAGAGAAAAAAGCCAAAAAAATAAATGAAGGAGATATTAATTTTTTTTAGTATAATTTAATGTGAGGAACAAATGAGATATTGCTGGAATAGCAGTGTCTGCTGAGCACTGACTGCAGACACAAGGACACTAGAAGGGAACATGAGCTTTTTTAATTGAAGTTGAAAAGCAGAAAACAGACCTGCTACTTATTGTGCAGTGCAGAGAACTTGGGAATCCACCTCGTACTTTGGAGCCATTAATTATTGCTTAATTAGAGCAAGGAGCATTTGCAGGATATGTGATAGCAGATAATGGCTGATTCTCCAGAGAGGCTGGGATCTGGGTACAGAAATAGCAATTCCTTGCACAAAGGGCAGCTGATTTTGTTGGGAAAGGAGGAGAAGTGGCTGATCAAGTTCATGGACAGGGAATATCTTCATGTGGCAGTGCCACCACCAATCCAGGGAATTTGGAGAAATGAAGGGGGAAAGGAGGTGACCTGCAGGAGAAGGTCTGAGGACAGGAGGTGACCTGCAGGTCTGGCACATCCCTGTGGGGGATGGAGAAACCTCCCTTCTCATGAATGCATCCTTTAAGGAAGCTGCCTCCAAGCACCCAGATTTCTGTGTGGTCACCTTGGTTCTGGGCTGGCCCTGGGCTGTGAGGGGTGGGATGGGCTGAACCAAACAGAGCAGCAGGTTTGGTTTCAGACTCAACAACAGAGCAATGGCAAAACCTTCCTAAAGTGTCATTTTGGGTACAGTGGTGTCTGCAGGTGGGTCTATGGATATGGGACAGGCAAAGAGGGCTGGTGTGGCCCCAAGCATACCATTTGATTGTGGCTTCCTTAAGGAGACAAAACAAAAGTTCTTGATATTCATCATGAAACATCCATCTAAAATGGGGTATTGAGTCAGATATTTGAGTTGCAAAAGAACCTTGATTTTTTTCTTTGCCTATACTTTCCACAGTGTGTTTTCAAAGAAGAAGGCGCACCTCACTTTGTCCCACCTCTCCTGTTTCCAACCTTCCCTTTAACAGGGACCAAATGTTTCAAGGTGTTTGAAAACCATCCTATCCCCACAGCTCCTCTGACAGATGTGGGTGTTTCCCTCCTGCTGTTCAGGACCCTGTCCCAACCCCCCCACACAACTGCCCGTGGAGCTCTGTGTCTGTGCCATCACTGCTCTTGGGACACCCCTTTCTCCCCTGAAGTTTGCCCTTAATTTAAAAAGATCAGCTCCTCTGCCAGCCTGGCTCCACAGCCCAGGTTTTCCATTCCCTGCTGGAGCACAGACTGACTGTGCACCTTCACTGCCCTCCCTGCAGTTTCTGTTCCCCTTTTCAAACCACAGAGGTTTCACTTGAGGTTTGAGCAGCAATTTGTGTGAGCATCTGAAACCTCAGTGGAAACACTTCATCAGTTGTTGCCTCAAACCTTTCACAGTTCTCAGTTCCATCACAAAGGTGGCAGTACAATGGCTGCATTTCAGGATTTCTCCACCTCCCTTCCTTCCAGCTGGAAGCAAAATCCTGGCCACAAATGCAGGACCCAAAGCCTTACTTGGGACTTTCTTCACATTTCTCTTGCTCCAGTCCTCAAAGTCACCAGAATTTTCAGATTTTCCACTGAACCACACTCACCTGCCAGTTCTGTGGAAGCAGTAATTCCATGAGTTCATTCCTGCCTCCTCAGCCAAGGTCACTGAGTAGAAGATCAGTGTGATCTGCTCCAAGGTTGAGTCCTGAACCCCCCTGTGCCCTTCCCAAGGCCCACAGACCCCTCTCAGCACAGGCTGTGCCTGTTTTTCCTGGCTCAGTCTTTAGCTTCTTGCAATTCTTGCACTAATCTCCATCTTTTCCAGCTTAAATAATAATTTCCCAGGAGGAACTGTATCAGATCCTCTGCTGATGTCCATGCAGAGGGATCTGCATTCCCTTTGCCTGCAGGATCTGGTATTTAATTGAACGAAGGAACTGGGTGAGCCTGTCTTGATCTGTCCAGGATAAATACCTGTCCTGTTCCTCTTATCCTCTACCTTCACTTCTCTCATCTTTCTCTGGAAATTTTAAACTCCCACAGGTTCAAATGCCATCACTCCTGCTGTTTGCACACCACCTTTTGCAGATCACACAGAATTTCACTGTATTAAATGCACTGTCTCAGGCTTTTGCCTTGAGCAAGGGACTGTTCAGCTTCACACCCTCCTTCATCAGCCTTTTCTAAAGCTGATCAGTTATTGTGGAGCTGCTGCACCTCATCATTTTAAGCCTTGATCCCAACTGACTCTCTGGTAGCCCTACATCCATCCTCATCCCTCTTATTCATAAACCCAGCTCCACCTTTTCCTGTAGGATCCTACAGCATGACAGGATCCTCCTCTGCTCTCCTCACCTCTCCCACAGAGCCACCTTTGTAGCTGAGCCCTTTGCTCCCACCCTCAGACCTCACCATCACTGCTCTGATCCTTCCTGAACTTGTTATTTGTGGAGCCACCTGGGAATTTTCCCCACCTACTCTTTCCTTTACCCTGCACTGAGTTGTAAATTCCATGGTTTTGCCCCTTTGGCTTAAAAAAATCCCACATCTCCACCTTCAGCTCCCTGAGCTTTTGTGGCTAGCTGACTTCACTAAATAATTTTATTAAATTTCTCCTAACTTGCCCTTTATGAAACCAACCCCCCACTTACAGGCTTAGTTGTTTGGGATTTTTCCCCCTTCTCTTTAATTCAAAATGAATCGACCTCCGGTCACACAAACCAAGGTTATTTTCTATAACCACCTCCTCTATAGACTCTTCACCCCTTGCCAAAACCATGTCTAAAATAGCATCCTCCTTTGACTGCTTCCATGACTAATTGATGCAGAAAGTGGTAATTTCCACCCAGAATTACCTGGCTCCCTCTATTAATAGGATCATTGATCCTCCAGTCTGTACCCTGTAAGATGATGCTTCACTGCTGTGTTCTGGTCACCAGAGCTCCCAGGCTGAGCTCTGGGATTGTTTTTACAGAAAGTCCTAGATGGATTTTGTGCTGACTCTGACTGTAGGAACACAGATTTAGGGAAAGCTACGAGGAGATCTACAATTCAATGCTCAGGGAATCACAGATGGGTTTGGGTTGGAAGGGACAGTAAATCCCATCCCATTCCACCCCCTGCCATGGGCAGAGACACCTTCCACTGTCCCAGGCTGCTCCCAGTCCCATCCAGCCTGGCCTTGGGCACTGCCAGGGATCCAGGGGCAGCCACAGCTGCTCTGGGCACCCTGTGCCAGGGCCTGCCCACCCTCCCAGGGAACAATTCCTTCCCAAAATCCCATCCATCCCTGCCCTCTGTCAGTGGGAAGCCATTCCCTGTGTCCTGTCCCTCCATCCCTTGTCCCTAGTCCCTTTCCAGTCTTCTTGTAATCCCTCTTTAGGCACTGGAAGGTTTCATATTAGAAAAGTACCAAAAGCCTGTCCAAATTCCCCAAATCTCCCTAATGCAGCTTTGCCATGGGATGGGTGGTTACAGATGAGATTATCTGTGAACAAAACTCACTCAGGGATATCTTTGACAAACCCATCAGACTCTGAATGGGCAGTGATTTTCTAATACAGAGTTTAAACCAAACTTTCCCATGTTTCAATCCCTCACCCACCTTGTCTTGTGCTGGACACAACCTCCAGGAGCAGACAGAGAACATTGGCAGAGGCAGGGCAGGAATCAGCCACTGGTTTTTGCTCTTCTTGTCCCTAAATATGACATTTATTAGTAGCAAATCAGAGGAAGATAAAGTCCAGGTACAGAGACCATGGCTGTGTCATTTTAACAGATTCTTAACTTCAATTTTCCCAGTTTAACAGTATTTAAATCACTCTTCAACTTCCCAGTCAAGTGATTTCTACAACCAGAGTGCAAAGCAGAATGAGATTATTCCATGTGTACTGAGCCTTGTGGCCCAGAACTGCAAAAGGGACACAATTTGGCTTCAACATGGGCCATCTCCTGCCTAGTTCCATATTTTCCAGGTGATATTTGAGGCAGTGTGGCAGTGTCCCCACAAAGGTCTCAGCAGCGCTGGGGCAGTACCTAAAGGATGGAGCTTTATCAGCCTCCCATCATCTCTGTCTGTGGGGCTCAGGTGGGCTCCCAGCCCCTGAGAAATGCTCCCGTGGCTGCAGAGCTCCGCTTGCCTTTGGACCACTAGAGGGGGGTGCCTGTGCTGCTGTGAGCTCCGGAGCCCAGCAGCGCTGCAACTTTAAACGTTTGTAGATGACATGGAAACATCAAACAGCAACTTGAAGCCGTGCTCCCCGGCTGACAAATGGCAAATGAAATATAAAATAAAAGCTGTCAACTAACAAATGCGCTGCTGCTGAGGGTATGGGGAGCTGGGAAGGAGTGACAGGGAGGGGAAGGCTCTGGGTGATGGTGAGGAAGGAGCTGGGGGTGACGTGGCACAGAAGGGAGGTGGAATTTCAGCAGAAAAGGTGCCAAATCCCCAGAAATTGCCCTGAAAATTTTACTCTCTGTCAAGTGTCTGGTCCCGAGCATCATGAGTCCCCCAAAGTCAGGCTTTTCCCTACCTGCATCCCCTAGGCCAGCTCAGCAAAGCTGTCCCCAGGGCTGCAGGGTAGGGGACAAGGGGAGCTACAAGGTGGCCACGGGGTTGTGTCTGCTTGTGGCACCAAAGGGGCTCATCCACGGTGATCTTATCAATGTCCTTTGGTCTTATCAGTGCCCGTCCCGTGTGCAGGGAGGGGTCAGGCATGGACCAGGCTCTGCCCCAGGGGTCTGGCAGTGGCGCCAGAGGAATGGGCATTCCCTGGCAAGTCCCAGGAATTCCTCCTGCACAGGAGGCACAACATCTGCCCTGGGCAGTGCCCAAGCCCTGAGCAGAGACCAGAGAGGGACTGGAGTCTCCTCCCTGGGGATATTCCAAACCCATCTGGACACAATCCTGAGTGACTGCTCCAGGGAACCCTGGGTGAGCTCCAGAGGTCCCTCCCAGCCTGAGCCACTCTGAGATTCTGTCTGTGGTGGCCAAGACCTGGGTTATTGTCCTCTGGGACAGAGAAGGAACCCCTCCAGGAGCAGGTGAGGCTGGGAAAGAGGAGGGAGAGAAAACAGGGATGGAGTGAAGGTCAGGGAGGACCTCCTTGTGTGGAGAACAAGTCCCAAATTCCAAAACTGAATGAAATTTCCTGTTGTGTCATCTTGTCCCCATTTTTATCAAACTGTGAATCCACCTGTGGATGTGCTTGGCCCACTGTGGCATGGGACAGTGTCACTGTCACCCTTCCCACGTGCAGGGAGCAGGGAGGGAACACGGAGCTGCTGTCAGGTGTTCTCTGCCACATCCATCCAGCCCTTCCCTGTCTGCTGCTGTGTTGTGGGGGATGTACAGCAATTAACGCCTCACACTTGTGACTGTTTCCTGGTTCTTGCTTTTTCTTTCATATATTATTCATTTTTCCTACTTGTAGTCGATGTTTGCAAGTCTCCCTGCTTTGAGCTGTGAAGAGAGCACTGGGCTTGAAATGCTTGATGGTGGTGACGTCTGGGCTCCTTTGTGCTGCAGTTTGCCTGAGCACTTTGGTGTGGGAAGGGGAATTGATGAGGCAGGAGGAGAGGGGTGGGATCTGGGACCCAAAGTGCATCCCTGCCCCTGGATCCCTCCTGAGCCCAGCCCTGGGGAGTGCTCCCATCCCACTCCTGCACAGCCCAGCTCTTCCTCAGAGATGCTGAGGAAGGGTGAGACTTAAATGTTTTTAGATAATGGATTTTTTTAATACTTTCTGCAATTATCTATCCTAAAAGCCCCATTATAATGCAAAATACTCAATTTTTGTTCAGCCAAAATAAAAAAATCTGAGGTCTGTGTCAGAGAATCACAGAATATCCTGAATTAGGAGGAACCCACCAAGATCACAGAGTCCAACTCCTGGCCCTGCTCAGGACACCCCAACTATTTTACCCTGTATCCTGTGGCATTGATTTGATTTCTTAATTCAATTTGCTTCTCACTTCTGCAATTTTTTAAAAATGTATTTTTGTAGGATCTTCTAACAAAAACTAAGAAATTATTTTTAAAAAATTTATTTCCCAAAAGCTCCATGTGAATGCATACTTGCATCAGCATCCAGAACAAGCTTTGAGGTGCTGGGATTTCCTGGAGAAGATTGACCAGGCTCCATTTCCAGCCAAAAGTGAAGCTGATATCAGAAGGAATATTAATGGCACAGACTCCAATATAACTTTTATTTGGAATCTGCCAGGTAGTGATTTAAAAATGCAACATCTGAGAAGATGTTTTCCTTTCAGCATTTAAACAAGGGTTTGAAATTCAGTTCACACATCAACGACGTCACTTGAACACAGGACCTGACATTTATTTCACCTGGAGCTGCTGAGCTCTGGTGAAAATGGGACTGGAGAGCAGAGCTGGCCACAATTGCATTAAAAAAATCCTGCTTTTAAATTTCTGAAACACATGACATGAGATTTGAAGGGTCTGCCTTCAGTGTTAGACACACCCAATATTCAATAAAATGTGATTATGGCTCAAGCATCAACATCCTGTTCTTTCAAACAGATTGCCAGAGAACAGAAGGTTTGTTTGGAGATTTTTGAGGCAGGAACGTGTTCAGGGGTAATTCTTGCTTTTGCCAGAAGAATGAAACCCTGGATCTCAGCAGATTTTGGACAGTGGGAAGTTAGAGCTGGAAAATTGCTCTGATTTTCCAGAAGAACCACACCAAAATGCTGCAAACCACCTTTGCTAATTTGCCCAAAACAGAAGAAAAAACACCCTCACCAATTATTTTCCTTCAACAACAGTCTTGGTGTGCTCTTTCCTCTTTCAACCATCCCTGAACAGCATTGGAAGTGCTGATATTCCTATTTATGATTTTCGTGGTATTATCACATCAGAGTTTACCCATTCTTCCTGAGATTCTGGTCAATGTGCTCAGGGCTGGGGGATTCTGTTTTTGTGTCCCCAAAACCTCCTCCAGGAAGACCTGAATGCCACAAGTCAGTTCCCACCCACTGCTTAGAGAAATCCCTGCGGGGGCATTGCTTTGATCAGGTCTGTCCTGAAGGAATAATTATGTCCAAGTGGATCAAATCCCACCACAGGGAGCAGACTGGGATTATTTTTGCCATTCCAGAGATTCAGACCTGTGGGTGCCAGACTGCAGTGGTCAGCTGGTGCACCAGGCAGGTCTGGCAGCAGCAAAATCAGGTTTTTTGAAGGATATCAGTTTTATATCTGTATTTATTCCCGTGGCTTTGCAGCTGTGGAGGAATTTTAAGCAGGATGGAGACTGGAAGGACCTGGCAATGATAATTAACGTGGGAGCTGGGACTTATCTGTGAGAAAAAACAATAACAAAGTTAGAGCATTTGGGCTCTGTCTGGAGCAACCTGTAGGCTTGGGCTAATTCTGTTAAAAGGCCTAAAAATCTTGAGCAGGAGATGCTCAGTGTGGTTGTATCCACACGAGAACCAAGGAGAAGGAAAAGTGGTCTTGAACAAAACATAAAACCCTCAATAAAAATAAAGAACTTTTGCTTTTCTGATGGAAAATTGTAACGAGACCAAGAAATGTGGGGAAGTTTAAAAGGATCCTGGGGTGAAAGGCAGAGGGGGTGGAGCAACTAGGATTTCTCTGGGTGTTTTACAGCTCTGCAATGCCACAGGTTTGGGCTTTGCTCTGCTTGACCAAACTGGAGATGGTTCCTGTCTTGTTTTACACAGGACCTGACCTTGGTTTTACACTGGATCTCCTGCACCTAATTCCCATCACCTGCAGGGCAAAATCCAATGGAATGGAGAAGGCACTTGATGACTCTAAACTAAAAGTCCTCGAAATGGAGCAACAGCTCAGCACTGGAGCCATTCAAAGGCCACTTTGCCACTGTTGGGAGAAGCCTGAAGAGGAAAAATCAGCCTTTAACAGAG
Organism: Leptocoma aspasia; assembly: GCA_013399835.1. Taxonomy (NCBI): domain Eukaryota; kingdom Metazoa; phylum Chordata; class Aves; order Passeriformes; family Nectariniidae; genus Leptocoma; species Leptocoma aspasia. The sequence goes on from VXAX01005977.1 coordinate 53,243, forward strand.
GCTTGGCTTGGTCTGAGGCATGGCCCAGATCCTCAGGCACCATCGAGGAAAGTGTGATGGCAAAAATGGATTCTCCTCTATTGGAGGAGCCAACTCTTTTCATATTAGTGATCACCAGGGTTTTGTGCTCGGTGCAGACGTGCCTGGAACTACAGAAACAGCTCCAGGGAGTTGCAAGGTGTACAAAAAAATTACATTAGAAACTGTCCAAATTGGAATAATTTAAAGAGAGTTAAAAAAGGGCATTCAAGAATAGACTTGTTCTAAATGTCTCCATGCTGATTTCTCTGCCTCTAAATGTGAGGTACAGGTATTTGTGGAGTTAGAAGTAGGTCAGTTATTTTTGTCACTCATTATTACTTGTGAAAAATGTGTATAGCAAACGTACCAACATTCTGTAGCAGCTGAATTTGGGACACTGGCATTTCTCTTACACATATTCGGGGTATAAATGACACGATTTCCTCATTGCAGTGTAAAAGGCAGTGATTTCCAGAGTCCAGCCCTGTGAAACCCTACTCTGCTGTCATGGAAATGCCTCTGAGAATCCCTGGGTTAATTTGCAATCTCAGGGGAGCTGGGGACACCTTCCTGGAGCTCAGTGAGGTTTGGGTCTCGCCTGGGCCACAGGATTGGGTTTTTTGCTGGTACTTGCAGAAATGTGTTTGGCCACACAAAGCACACAGGGCTCAAGGACTCCTGGGAGGGCAGGGACACTGTCCTGGCTGGAGACACCTCCTCGTGCTTCAGGGGAGCTCTGGCTGCCTCTGGAGTCAGCAGAGACAGTCCACAGGATCTGGGAATATCCTGAAAGGGTATCCTTGGAAAGGACCCACCAGGATCGCCCAGCCCAGCCCCTGTCCCTGCCCAGCCCCCCAACAATGCCACCCTGTCCATCCCTGGCAGCGCTGTCCAAATGCTCCTGGAGCTCTGGCAGCCTCGGGGCCGTGCCCATTCCCTGGGGAGCCTGGGCAGTGCCAGCGCCCTCTGGGGGAAGAACCTTTCCCTGATCTCCAGCCTGAGCCTGCCCTGGCCCAGCTCCAGCCCTTCCCTGTCCCAGAGCAGAGATTGGAGCTGTCCCTCCACTGTCCCTCGGCAGGAGCTGCAGATCTCAGTGAGGTCTCCCCTCACAAACCCAGGGCCCTCAGCTGCTCCTCCCACGTGTCCCTCCTTTGGACACTCTCTAACACTTTACTATCCTTCCTGTATCGTGGTGCCCAAAACTGCCCCCATGGCTCGAGGTGAGGCTGCCCCAGCCCAGAGCAGAGCTGGACGATCCCTCCCTGGCCTGGATGCTGGTGCTGGGCCTGATGCCCCCAGGACAGGGATGGACACCCTCCAAGGGGAATACACCTGGTCTGGAGATGGGGAAGAACCTGCTCCAGGCAGGTTTTCTGTCTCTGGACTCGAGCTGGGGATGGACATTTTCCATGTTAATGAGAGGGAGATGGATACTCCAGCAACACCAGCAGGGTGTTCCCACCACCCCATGGATGCTCTTGGTGCAGGCAGAGTCCCACCGAGCAATGTCCAGCAGTAATTCCTGAGTGCCCACCCAGTGCAGAGGCCTGGCTCTGGCTGGAGAATTCCTGGCACGTTCCTTTCATGTGGGGCTCAGCAGAGGGTGGGAAGAGCTCTTGGAAGAGGTGCTGCCCCCTGAACTTCTGCAGAGCAGACAGGGACAGAGGTTTGTCCCCAAGGTCACACAAAATTCCAGGCCTTCTTGGTGGTGGGATGAGCTGAGAGCCCAGATAGGGTGGAATTGAAACAGTATCTGGGCAGGGTTCAGGATAAAGGAACTTTTTTGGGACAGTGGCTCTTTGTTCCTGCTTTTTTCCAAATGCTGGGTCATCTTCCTGCATCCCTGCCTTGGAGGGGAAGCTGCTTCTCCATGCTCACAAAGGAAATGAGAAATTTTTTTCTCAGGAAAGGAAGTGTTTTTCTCAGGAAAGAGAAAATTTTGCTCCCTTTTTAACTTTAAAATACAACAGATGCCAACTCTGCATTAGGAATATCCTGCTGGAGAGCTCCCTCTTGCTCTCTGGCTGCATTTGCTTCCAGCACTGCAAACTGTGGTAGATATATGGAATATTCCAGCAAGAACAGGGGCACTTTTGGGTGCAGAATATTCACAGAACTCCTGAAAATGCCTATGGGAGGGTCAGGTGACCCCCAGGGCATCAGTGGGATACCCCTGAGGCTCTCTGGGATGTGCAGGGATGGGGAGGGAGGGTCTCTTCCTGCATCCAAGTCTCATTTTGCAGTAGCAAAGTGCATGTTCTGTCGCTCTTTCTGTGCTGACAATGTGAACTTCACCACTGTTCAAAAGAAAATTTTAGCTATTTTTCACATAAAATGAAGAATTTCTCTTCACTTCCTCATTTCAAATAATTTCTTGGGACTTTGCTTCTTCCTTGGAGAAAACGACAAAAAGGAAAAAAACCCAAAATAAAAGCGTTTTCTGCATCTTGCACTGCAGCCTGTGAAAATCCTGGCCCCGAGGCTAAATTGTGACGTTGAGTCTCTCTGAGTGATCATTTACCGCATTTTCTTTCGGGAGTTTTAAATTTCATGTCATTCAGCTTCAGAGAATATGCTTTTGCTGTTCCAAATATGAAAATAATGAATCAGAAAATTATTTCTTTCCTCCAGACCATTCATTATTTCCCATTCCCTTCCCTGGTCCCCACTTCTTTTGCTCTCTTTCAAAACTTAATACCCCCATCTTTGAAGTCTCTTCACAAGAGCCCCTTCTCTCTCTGTAATACCTGTTTTCAGAGGGAGTTCTGCTATTCAGAGGTGCCTAAGGCTGATCCTCAAAGAGGTTTAAACATCTAAATTCCACCGAAATTGAGGCGAATGAGCTTTCTAAATGCTTTTGAAAAGCCGGGGCTTGTACTGCTCCATTAGATGCATTTGAAAGCCCAGAACTGAATGCAGCCGTGGAGATGTCACACAGACAATCTGGGCAATGGTTTTAGGATGTCCTTTGGATTTATTTTATTTTTCCCCCCACTTTTTCTAAAAAAATATCAGTCAAAAGGCATTTAGAGAAAATCGTTGAGTCCATTCGGACACGCTCTCAAAGTGAATCTGTAATTTCCCTCCAACAGCTGTGTGTGAAAAATTCTTTGAAATATTCCCTCACTTAAAAAGCAGAAAAGTTGTCCAGAACCCGAGAAATTGCACACAAAATGAGAGATTTTTCTCACCAGGCAAACGCAGCATTTCCTGTTGAGCAAGTGAGAGCTTGTGAGCTCTTGTGAGCACCGGTGCTCAGTGCCTTTAGCAACCCATGGCTCGATTTTCCTTCTGAAATCTCCAATTCCTGAATATTTTCCATCTCTCCAATTTCCCCTTTCCTGTTCAGACCATTCCACTCATCTGATTTGATGTTAATGTATCTGAGAAGGAGCAGTTGAACTGATTTTTAAGACTTGGGCTTTATCAGCGTCAGTGCTTGTACGATGCCAGCAAGAACTAAATTTGGCTGAGTATAAGATATATTTTTATTGATTTCCAAGCTCAAGGAAAATCCTGGGTGTTCCACTCAATAGTAACCAAACCCCAATTAAAGCAACACAGCCAGAAGAGAGCAAAAAACAAAAGATTTACAGTGCTGCAGTAAGAAAATATTCCAAGAAAGCCAGAGGTGCAGGATTGAGGAGGGAACATCAGCTGCATGAGAAAGGAAACCCGGAGTTCCTTTATCTGAGCAGGAAAGCAGCATTTCTCTTAATTATGTAGGAATTGTAGGAATTCTGCTTCCCTTGTGGCTTGGTCCTAGGAAACCTATACAAAAGGTGCAACCTTCCAAAAGCTTTGGCAAATCCCTGTTTCCACAGGCATAAAGCTGGAAATTGCAGCTTGGGGGAAAAAACAAGGAGGGTGAGGAGGTGCAGGGACATTGAGGAGGTGCAGGGGAATAGAGGAAAACTTTCTGGAATGAAACCCTCTTTTAACATTTTTTTTCCCTGCGGTTTTTGCTTCGCTGGCAAGTGACAAAATCTGTCCCCAGCAAGGCCAGGAGCTGTGAGCTTGTGAGATGAGCTGGTGGCTGAGAAGGGCTCCCGGGGACAAAAACTCATCCCCCTTCCCTGCCTGGCAGGGCTGAGGCTCAGCCCCTCCCCAGGAGAGGAGGAGAGGGACTTGAGCACCTTCTGTGTGTCCCCCATGGCCACCGCAGCCCCGGGGAAAGGGGAGCACTGGCACCAGGCAAGGGAAGGTTATTTGTGGATGTTGGCACTCAGAGAATGAACTCAGCATCCATTCCAGAGAGGAGCTGGGCACACTCGGGATTTTGGGTGGATTATCACCTGATTTCCAGCCCTCCGTGGGTTAGACCATGGCCTTCTGTTGGGCTTGCAGGGAGGCAAAATCTGACTGGAATCTGTATTTCTGCTGTGGGTTTTAAAAATAAAACCAGAGCAGGCTAATTCCAGCCATCAGTCCTCATTTTCAGGCTGGGCTTTCCTCTGCTGCAGCTCCACAAACCATTTTTAATAACTGAGATGAAACATCAGACTGTGACCTATCACATCATATTGCATCAGTCAAATTGTGTTACATTCAATAATAAACTCCTGCCACTGATGTTACCCAACATGACAAGCCAAATAGAAACCTAGAGCTGGAGGATTCAAAGAAAAGTGCAGTTTTGATAAGCCAAGATCTTAAAAATATCTGATCTGCTTTTGATGGGGATTTGTAGATTTATTCTGAAGTCTAAAACCCTTGGAGAAATTGGCCTGGCTGTGAGCAGGAATGTTTTTCTGGACAGTTTGGAGGATATGTGTCCTATAATTGCTTTTAAAATAAACTTCAGCTACTGTTTCTACAAAAACAGCAATTCCTGGCTGGGTTGTGAAAAAAACAAGAAAAGCAGAACCTAAAACTCCCTCTTGAAATTTAGGCTTACATTATCTGGATTAATAATCAACCAATAATTAATCCAAATGTCTGGTTTCAGGGTGCTCCAGAGTCAATTCTGTCAAAAGAAGAATGGGTGAAAATGGATGGAAAAATCAGAGCATTTCTGATTTTTCATTGTCATGTGGTTCAGTGACAAAATTACTTGCATGGGAGTTTTTAGTAAAGGGAAGAAAAATCTCACCAATCAAACCAAACCAGCTCATTTTGGGAAGAACATTTTGGTAGTTTTGCATTTGGAGAACTTCTTAGGTTAGGACACAGAAAATGCATTTTAGGCAGATTCAGCTTTCAAGGGAGTGCAATGAAAATATCAAATCCTTCAACTTGGAGCTGAAATAAAAACTCAGTTATTTGTAAAGTCATAATTCCTTCGCAAGGCCTGGCATCATTTTACTTAGAGTCTTGGAATGGATTGGGTGGGAAGGGACCTGAAAACTCATCCCATCCCACCTCTGCCATGGCAGGGACACCTCCCACTGTCCCAGGCTGCTCCAAGCCCAGTCCAGCCTGGCCTTGGGCACTGCCAGGGATCCAGGGGCAGCCACAGCTGCTCTGGGCACCCTGTGCCAGGGCCTCCCCACCCTCCTAGGGAAGGATTTTTTCCACCTATTTCCCCTAAATTTCCCCTCTTTCAGTTTGAACTCATTACTCTTTTCCTTACCGTTGTTTTCCTACATCCCCTGTATTTTAAGGGTGTGCACAGGATGAATTTCAGGGTCAGAGCTGTGTGTGCTGAGCAGAGTCATGCTCAAAATATGAATGTCTGAGCTAAATGGTTACAAAATGTGGTAGAATCCTATAGCTTCAAATAATTCCATATCTTGTAGGTATCAGGCAGAACATTTCCCAAATCCCCACATTTATAAACTACTTCGCACCTGCATTTGAGAGATGTTTGTGCATTCAGGTTGCAGATATTTACTCAGAAATCCCTGCTAAAAGCTCCTGTCTAAGGGAATAAATCTCTTTCTGACCAGGAGGTCCATCCAAATCACAAAATCATCAATATTTTAATCTGGGAAAAATTCCTGTTACCAGTTATTTTGGGAAGTGCTTGGGGTCAAAACCACATGGCAGCAGCTGCTTCCCTGGAAATTCATCCAGAGCCCTGTTCCTGCTGTTCTGGGGTCCACATCCCCCTCACCAGTGTTAAACAGGATTGGTTTCCCACAGTTTCGAGACAGGGGGATGAGACCATAAATCACAAGTCCTGAGTCATTCAAAGGAAAAAATCGTATTAAAACTCCAAGTATTTTACTGCAAAAATGAAGCAAAAAGTTGAAAACACCCAAAGTTTGAAATTTTTGTTTACTGGATGCTTTGGCATCTACTCTGAGTATTTCTGTGGTAATGAGGGGCAAAAAATTCACACATAGTGTATCCATTGTTTTGTACTCCTTTTCCTTTATTTCTCTAAAAGAGAAAAGAGATTGATTGAGCTGAAATTTGAAGCCAATCTCAGGGGATTAGTTTCATATTCACTTAGTTTCCCGTAAAGCTTCTGCATTTATAGTTATTTTTAAAGAAAAACTAAACTGAAGGTTGAAAGCCATTAGCAATAACTCACTTGGATTTTAACTCATTCTGATGTTTACTTATTTTGATTTTAATGCACTCTGATATTATGCCACTTGCTGGCACATTTCCATGTATTCAAGGACCTGAATTGTTCTGGTTTGCCAGTCTGGAGCAGGAAGGAATTCAGAGCACCAGACCCACTGAGGACCCAAGTTCCTCAAGATTTAATTGAATTTATTATCTATTGATAAATGTTTGGTTTAACCCCTTCAGAAGTACTGCCTTCATCCAACCTGACAAAAATGCCTCCAAATTAATCTCAGAGTTTCTTGATGGCCATAAAATCTGAGGCAAAACAAGCAGGGATATTTTTTAGTCTGGTTCAAGCCTGGAGGTGCAGAGCAGGTTCCACCCCACAGGTGCTGATGCCCTGGGTGATGGGGGCTGTGTGTGACCATCTCTGCTTCTCCCCCGTCCAGGAGCTGCTTTCTGGAACCTGCACATCCATTTGGAGAGCAAAGGGAGAGCTGGGAGGTGCTGTCTCCAGCAGGGATGCTCAGCACAAGGGAATAAATAAAAGTGTGGATAATTCAGGCTGGAGGGGCTCAGCAGCTCCAGCTGGAGCAGGGAGGAGTAGGTTTTGTCCAGCACCACCACTCCAGAGCATACAGAGCCAGAGGGGATTCCTGGAAATGCAAACCCTGAGCACTGGGAAGCTGTGGGAATGAGTGAACAGCCATGGGCTCTTCCCTCCCCTGCACAAAATGCACCAGGAAGCTCCTGGAGGATCCCACTCCAAAATCCCCTGATTGTCCTGACAGGGAGGGGGTAAACTCAAGCCTTAAAGGCAGCCAGGCTTCCCTGGACAGACCCTAATTTTCTCCCTGCTATGTCCTTTAACCTTCATGCCTGTGGAAGCTACTCTTTTCCTTCAACCAAATAAAAACCTCTCACCAAAAGCTGTGAGTGCACTTCTGGCAGGGAAGAGCTTACTCACGGCTGCCTGTCCTGAGCTTCCTCTTACAGGAATGGCATTTGCAGCAGATTTCCCAGAACAGCCAGGTTTGACCCTCAGCACCATTTCTCTCATAATTCCTGGGGTGGCATTGGGGGTGTTCTTGTGATGTCCCCTCTGTGCACGAGGCTGGGCCAGGTCGTGAGGACTTTTGAGTCACAGATGGTGAGATGTCAGAGGAGGAGTGTCAGCATCTGAGAGAATCCAGGAAAGAACAGCAAAAGTGATGAGAGGTTGGAAATCATGACATCTGAAGAGATATTAAAAGATTGGGGTTCCTGTAGTCTAAAAAAGCAGAAATCAGTTGTTTCTCATGGCTGCTTTGGAATGACTTCTAGGAAAAAAACATTGCACTGTCTTTAGGCTATCAGGATGGTTTGGGGTCAGGCTGGATTATCTGGAGGAGTTGTAAAACCTCTTTTACTGAAATATCAGGGCATGGGGGAGCAGTGCACAGGAATTCTTAGGGCACAGCAGGGCATCCTTATCAAAACTTGCTGAGAGGAGACCAGAATCCAACACTCAGCATCAATCAGGAATAAACAGCAGGGCTGTTAAAACACAAATTGTGCCAATCTAACTTGATGATTCTTATTTTGCTGTGTGGCTGAATTATTTCAGTTCCATGGCTTTTGCTGGGAAAATGAATATTTTCCAAGTATTTTATAGTGAAGGCTAGAACACAAAATGTTCAGGATAAGGCTTCTCTGTTCTGGAATAACCTGATAAACTCAGGAAGAGCAACAAACCCCAACTTTGGAGGGATTTGCTCTTGCAGGAGGAGTGAAAGCACTAATTGCAATGGAACACTTTAATGGATGCAGCAGTTCCACGGGGTAGATTCTGCCCTCAAATGTGACTCCAAGCACGAGCAGTGAAATCAGTTGCACAATCAGAATTTTGCAGCTCTGCATCATCAGCCTCCCACAGACAGGAGAGAATGAGATTGAGAACTGCTCTCCTAAAATGTTGTTTACATGATCTGCTGTGAAATTTGGCGCTTAGGCTTTGGCAGCAGACCTGGACCTGGATCTGATATTGGTGACAGCACCATGGGACAGGGGGATATCCCAGCTGGAAAAGACAGTCAGGGTCTGTGGGGTGCAAGATTCACAAGAGATACCAGACATTGCAGGCAGGAGATGCTTGAAATGTTTAATTTCTGACTCCTTCCTGCCCCTTGCAGAGTCAGGATGTCACATCCACCGTCACACCTACTGCTGCTGGTGGTTTTGCAAAACTGCATTCAGGTGCTGTGTTGGACTGTGCTGACTGAAGACAAACCCACAAACTTTCAGCCAGCCTGCAGATTTTCCAGCCCTGCTCTACTGAGTTGAGTCTGTTCCTGTCTAAAAAGGGATTTAAGTTGTCCTCCTCTAGGCAGCAGCAGCTCAGGACACACAAGAACCCTCTGGAGTTATGGGGGTATCTCCAAGGGTTTGGTCTGAGATAATTCCTGCAGTCAGAGGCTCCAGCAGGTGAAACTTGGAAGGTTTGCACTTTTTTGCGGACATCATCCTCAATTTCACCTTGCTCTGTCCCTTTGGCATGAGTAACAGATGTTCAGATTATCGTGAGGGAGGCTGAAGCTCATTTGAGAGTCTGTACAAATTCCATCAACTTAACTAAAACCATAAAAATGGTGCCTTTTAAGGCAGGGTCAAATCAGGATACAACAAACCCCACTGAGAACAGGGGCTAACCTGTGCTGGGGCACAGACAAGGTGCTTTACCTTGGAGATGGGAGCTTTGTTCACCTGGAACTTTGTTCACCAGGTGTGCTCTGCTGCAGCCTCCTGCTGGGACAGCAAACCCTGCCTGGTTCTGTCTCAGAGCCATCCTGCTCCTGTTAGCACAAAATACCTAACATTGCCACTTCAGAGGAGAAACCTGAGTAATCTGGAATAGTTCCAGTTCAGAGCATGAACATCCAACCTCAAACCAACTGGGAATTCTGGCCAGCTGGAGGGGGAGCTCCTGAGGGTTCTGTTCAGCCTGAGAGCAGAACCACGGAGGTGGTGCCAAAGAAAAGACACAATTATTGAGAGTAATTCATTTTTTGGGGACACTGAGGGTGTCCCCTGCTGCATGTGGGGAGGACACCTGCCATCAAATATCCCAGCTGTGGTGCCAGGGTCTGGCTGCAAGGCTGAGCAGGTCAAAAAGGGAAATTCCTGCCCTGCCCCATGACCAGCCCTGCATGTCACCTTTTAATTCAAGGCAGTTTTGTCCTTCAGTGCCTGTCCTGCTGTGGGGAGAGCCTGGAACTGTTACTTCCAAACTTAACCAATCCAAAGAGCTGAATCTAACCTAGTTTCAACCTTTCCTGATTGCCCTCTGATCCAGAGAAATGGGAAGGAGCAGTTAGGAATTTACTGCTTCTGGGAGCTCCTAGTGCTCCTTTAAAATCCATGAGAAACATGCAGTGATTAGTGATTAGGAACTTGCTCCAATGAAGTTTGTACCATGGATTTGTGTCAATTGCTTAAAGAACTGCACCTGTGAACCTAGCACCTGATGAACTTAGCACCTGTGACCTTCAGGTGGGTATTTTGGATGGACCTTTGTCTAATCCATTCATGTTTGAAATTATCCATCCTTACCTTACCCTGCTGCCATCCCATTTTTCTGCCTGTGATAGGCCCTCGGTCCATAATATTCCTCTCAGGGCTGAAGATGAAGAATTATCAGCACATAGTTTGCTCTTTTTATCTAAAAATTCCCTTTTAGAGATGATCACCTTCATCATAATTGCAGCAGGGCCTAATGCCAAACAAAATGAAATGGGATTGGAAGCACCTCTGGTGCCTCTGACCTGCATGAGCTGTGGAAAGCAATGTCACAGTGGCCTTCAGGTGGAGCAGAGGCACCAGAAAGGCCTTTTGGAGCATCTCCGGCCCATCTGAACAATCCCTGTGTTTGAGCCCAGCAGAGCTCATAACTCTGCCCTGGCTGAGCCTCCTTTAGGAGGATCTGGACCACCTGGAGATGGTAAATCCTCTACCTTTCCACCAAGATGTTCAGCAGCAGCCCCTGCAGAGCACTGGGCTGGCACAGGACTCAGGGATGGCTCAGATTTCTCCCAGCTTTGCTGGGAACTGTGCCCCAGCAGGATCCCTGCTGGCAGAGGCAGTGTTAATGCCCTGTCACAGGGTCTGGATAATCCAGCAGGAATGTGGGCAGTGCTGAGGCCTGATCCCAGCTGCAGAGCTGGCACTGCACAGCTGGCACTGCACACACGGCCCAGGGAACGCTGCTCGCCTTGAAATTCACTGAGAGCACAGCTCTTGTTTTACTGAATTGGCAACATTAGGGAAAACCCCCAAATATTTCATTAACCCTCATGGGCAATAACAAAGAATAAACCATAAATGTCCTGCAGCTGCCTCACCCTGGGCCATAGTCCTGAGCCAGTGCTGTCAGGGGAAGGTTTGATCACTTCATGGGCCCTGTGGCTCATCCTTATCAGCATCACAAACCCCCTGTTATCACTGATCCCATGTGAGCAGACCCTGCCCTGCTCCCTGCATGCCCCAAAGTGCCCCTTTAGCACACAGCCAAATTTGTTCCCAACCCAAAGGAGCTGAAGTGTGCAGAACAAACTGCACAGGCAGAGCAGTTGTGGCTGCAAGGATGGTTGAATGCTTTGCTTCTCCTGTGAAGTGCTGTCAATTCAAATCCAGGCTAGAATCTCAAATAAAATGAACTTGTTTTTCCTGCCTGGAAACTTCCCAGGACTCCCAAGTAATCTGGTGTCACATTGCCAGCAGAACTGGGCAAATGATTTATCCCACAATTTTTGTTTCTTCTTTTTTTTCCCTCTTGCAACATCTGTGGTTAGTTCAGGGTATTTCTTGATCAGATTTCTTCGAAGAGATGATGGCAGGGCTTTTTTCCACTTCATGATCGCTCCACCAGGAAAATCAGACTTTTCCTCACTGGGAGCTGTGGTGCAGTTTCTATTCCTGTGCAGTTTCTTTTCACCCTTCCAGGCTGCATGAGAAGCCTCCAGAAGTTACCCCAGGTACACCTGTGTAGTGAAAGATGTGCAGAACTCCAGGTGCTCAAAGCAAAAGGAGCAATTGCTTGACTGAGCCAATTCTATCCCATTTTTCCTGCAGGATGCACGGATGGTGTGTCCCTAGCCCAAAGGAGGGGGCTGGTAGATGTGTGTAAGCTCCAATGCTGGAGTGATGTCCCACAGAAGTGGTGTTTGCCAGCCTGGAGGGTCAGTCCCTCTCTCAGGCTGAATCCACAGCTCAAGATGTCCCAAGAGCCACCCCCAGCATGAAAAACCAGGGCTGAAATCTTCTCATGCTGCAGATTTGTAGAGTCCTACTGAAATATCTCTCAGAATCCCAGAAAGATTCATGCCTTGAATTGGGAGAGACCTTAAAGATCATGCAGTTCCTTAAAATTCATCCAGGACACTTTCCAAAAGAAGGTTTGAGGAACTGAGATCAGCTTGATGGCCTTGGCCAACCACCCATTCCAGAGACCTGGGAGTGACCACAACTCCAGAAGAGCTGATGTATGGAATGAAAAGACCCCTGAGGACTTCTGGTGCACATGAACATCAAATTCAACTACAAGGAGGGGGGAAACAGTGGAGTAGCTGGAACTGGAGTCCTGCTCAGAAAAGATCTGGTTTTAGAACAAACCAGAGAGAAATAAATATTAAAGGTGTGGTGGAAGACGAGATTGTGTGCAATAAGGAAATTGCCTTACAAATAATTCAATCTGCTCTTTAAATGCTCGGTGTATCAGGCAGCAAGATGCAGCAGAATGTTTGAGAAATAGATTGCATTGAGGAAAAAATCCTATAGTGCTGATAAGTGGCAGACAGCTCAAGAAAATTCACTAAACAAAGCCAGGCGAGTGGGCCAGCAATAAATGTAATCCAGGTGAGCAGGCTGGAGGTAGAAAGCAGCAATAACTGCAAGCAGCCATGCCTGAATGTGCTGGCAGTTCCCATTATGAGACTCAGTTCTCACTTTTTGATAACTTTACTACTTTAATTCACTTGGGCTGCAGCTCTCCCAGCCAAGGTCTGCTCCAGACTGGGTTTGAAAAATTGCTGCAGTGGATCAGTGCTGGGGGTAAGGTATCTGGGAATTTATTAGACAGGAATGACTCCACATCCTTTGTCTCCACAATGCTTTAAAAATCAGGAAATTCATCCAAACACTATGTTAAAAGGGAAGTGAGACACTGAAGGGAAGCACCAGAGGATGTGGAAGTGGCAGCAGGACAGGGAGGTTGTCCTGTTCTTTTGGCTGGAGAACCCCAGTGGTCCTGCCAGGCAGAGCCCCGCTGTGATGTCACGGCCAGGAGTGGAGACTTCACAATGCCACACAACACCAGATTTTCCATTTTAGCCTGGGAGACAGCAGAGCTGTAAAAATGTACCTCTCCCATTATAGCCTCATTTGCAATATTTATTGCTGTTTGTGCAAAGGCTCAGCAGTGGGGACAATCTCCTGTTTCAGGCTTTTATGGCTGTTTCAGCTGCATCCACAAATGGGTTTTGGTGCCTAAATATCTCTTGAGTTGTTTAAATCAAACCCACAGGTTCCCCTGACATTTCTTAATGCTCCATTTAGAGTCATCTTCTCTTGGAAGGACCTGGATCTTCTGTGCTTTATGGGCTGACCCTTCCCAAGTCCTGGCCTTACAGGGCTCTTCCTCTCTCTGCTCCCAGCCCTCACGGGGATCTGTTTCTGCCCTAAACCTGAGTTAAACTCTCTGGGTCTGATCCAGAGGCTCAGACCTTTCCCAGCTCTGCCAAGAGATGACCAGGAGGCCCTGGACCCAAGAGGAGAGATAAACAGAGTTTTCCAGAGTGCGTGGAAGGTGCCCTAATGAGGACAGGCCAATGTGGACTGCACAGGACACTCACTGGGCAGCAAGAAAAGAGCCTGAGATGCTTTTGCTCCAGCTCCACGGCTTTGGCCCCTGCCAGGGATCAGGGATAGCCCAGGAAGGATGGGGAGGCTCCCTTCCTGATCTAGCAGGGCTGGGTGATCTGCAGAGCTCCTTTCAGCCTCAGGGGCTGAGGCACCTCACAGTTCTCTCATACTCTTGTTCTCTGGAGATGCCTTGTTCTCTGCCCCCCGCCCAGGAGTGACAGATGAGATCCTGTATTTTACACAGACGCGAAGAATCCTCAAAATCTGACTTCCTATGAAAAGTGTGTGCTGGTGTTAGATGATAGGATTCTGGGATAATATGAGCCAGATTTGATTTTGGGTGAGTCCTTGGAGCAGAACTCTGTGATGCTCAAAAAGACAAAACCCCAGGCTGCCCTTGCTGGGATTTCCAGCTTCTCCTTTTCACACACAGTCCCACAGTGCAGGGCTGGGTGAGGGTAATGGGGAACACTTTTATTTCCCTAGTTTGTCCAATATTTGGGCATTGTTTGTGGCAGGATGTGACCCTTTAGAACCCTGTTGAGCTGCCTGCCAGTGCTCTCAGCTGCAGAAAAGCTCCAGCCCTGCTGCTCCATGGAGATCACCTTTACCTGGTGTGTGTCCTTAGCTGAAGTTTCAGAGCACATCCCACTTTTCTCAAACACGTTCAATCTGTTTTTCTGAAGGCTCCTGACCTCCAAAGGCAGCTGAGACACTTCCCAAGCAGTGATGTCCATTAGAAAAGCACAAACTGGTCCCTGGATTTGGAGGTGGGCTCCAAAGCAGCCCCCCAGTAACACCAGCAGTGGCTGAGAGCTGTTTCTCACTCCGAGGGTGCTCTCAGCACCACCGAGTCAGAAGGACCCTCAGCACTGCTGCTGCAAATTCCCAAGGAATTCAGGGATGCATGTGGATGTAGGCACATGGCTTTAGTCTAGTTGCAGAGGGAAACCAGCATCTTAATTCTAGCAGGGCAATTATCCTCCTACAGGCTCCACTCCTCACATGAGCACTTGTTTGTGTCACACTTTCTGCTTTATCTCCCATTGCATTTCTGGAAAAGCAGGGACACTAAAAGCTTTCGTAGGCATGGATGTGAGTGGGAGCTGTACTGGTAAAATTATACCGGTGGTATAATTATCCTGATCAATTTTCCATATAAAAGAGACTTCAGAAGAACTCATTTGTTTAACTATGTAAGCCTCAGCCTTTACTCCAGTGGCATCTCTGTTCACCAATCAACATAATGAACATAGGCAATTAAGGTGCACCAGAAACCTGGTTACATTTCCTAAAGGCATTTCCCAATGTCCAAATGCTTGATTTGCAAAATTAATGAGCTGCTGAAGTCCCTTGGTATAAATCAGCACATCTCGACTGACTTCAGATGAGATTCCCTCATCCAGCTGAAGGTTGGGTCCTTTGTTAGCCGTGGGCTGCCCTGGGAAGCAGAATTATGGTTATTTTCAATATTTACAGTTTGATCCTGGAAGTTAATTTGGACAGTGTACCCAGTGATTGAATTACACAGCAGCCTGGGTACAAGCGCTCATGCAAAGGGGAAAAAAGGCTTCTTCCGGTGGGCTGAGTTGTGCCTACTGAGGTGCCCCACTGTGATGGGCAGACTTGCAGCCCCTCATTTCATCCAGGCAGATTTCTTCCCAGAAAATTGGGTACAAACTGCAGGATGTGGCTCCCCAGACGCCGGGGAGCCGCAGTGTCCCCCGTCAGCAGTGGGATTTAATGCTGGCCGTGGCACATTTGCCATTTGCTGGTGAGTCCCATGGAAATGGAGCAAAGATTCAGCTCCTCGATTGCTCAGCAGCAGAAAGTGAAGGGATGTCAGGTCCTCTGCTCACAACTGCGTTGGCTGATGCTGCCCTCAGGGGGTGAGACTCCTCCTAAAACCTCTGAACTGTTTGTGGCTGATTTGAGTGAAAGTGATTTGCTCTAAACCCTCCCTGTATTTAGTGAGTTCTGCATTAAAGGACTGGCCCTGCTCCTGCAAGGGACCTGATTTCCATTCTCTGACCAGCGTTTGGGGCCAGAAAAGTGTCAGGAGGAGAAGCAGTGCAAGAGGCAGTGCCAGGGACATCCTGCATCCCCACAGCTCCATCACTCTGCCCTCAGGGACCCGTCCTTACCCCCACACTCAGATCTGGGAGCAGCAGGAATCTGTAGGGAAAGGAGGAGTTTGGAGTCTCAGTCTGGTCCACAGCTGCTGCCTGCATCCTCCCCCAGGTCTGTGGCATCCCTCAGACTCATGTTAAGGCCAGGAGAGGTTTATGTGGGATATTAGGAAATATTTTTTCATGGAAAGGATGGTCAGGCTGCCCAGGGAAGGGTGGAATCACCATCCCTGGAGGGATTAAAAAGAGGTGGATGTGGCGCTTAGGGACATGTGGTGGCCTTGGCAGTGCTGGGGGAATGGTTGGATCTTTGAGGCCTTTTCCAGCCTTAATGGTTCCACGATTCCATTATTCTGTGATTATTGGGCTGCCTTCCCTGCTCTTTCCTTGCTTGCTTATCCTTATGGACAAGGCTCCAGGTTACCCTGCACTGATCAAACATGAAAAGCAGGGCCTGTGCATCCTGAGACAAAACTTCCTGAATTTTTGAGGCAGGAATTTTGGCCAACTAAAGCAGCTGTACAGAAGTCCTAAAGGAGATGTGTAATTTTAAATGGATGAGAAATTCCGGCCTTGCCATGGCCCTGATTCTGGGTGAGGTGTTGGGCTTGGGCCTCATCAGAAAGGGGATCCCAGCTCTGCACTTGAGTTTCTGCCATAGAATGGAATGGAATGGAATGAGAATAGAATAGAATAGAATAGAATAGAATAGAATAGAATAGAATAGAATAGAATAGAATAGAATAGAATAGAATAGAATAGGTCAGCTGGTGGATGTTGACCAACAACCCTGAGGTTCTTGCTAGAGCTGGATCCATCCAGGCTTTGGCTCGGCACTTCAGGAAAAACATGGGACAGTTGGCAGTGAGTGCTGGAGGTGAGTGCAAGTCGAGAGAGCTGTGGGTTGTTTAAGATACAGTAGAGAGGTTGGTGCTGAAAGCATCTTCAGAGAGGTCTCGTGCAGCCTCTGGGGCAGGCAGGATGGGAAAAGGGGTTGGATTTGCCTCAGGAATGTTTGCATTGGATGCTGGGAAAGCCTGCCTAAGGATCACCAAGCACACCAGGTGCTTGTGTTGGAGGCTGATCAGCACCTTTGTCCTACAGAAATTAAAAACCTCTGAGTTTCACACAGACCTGGCCAGAGGAGAGAGGTGGACAAGGTGGGTCTGTGAGGACACCAGTGACCTTCTGGCTGGAACTGGGAAGCTCTTGGTTGTTTGCCACAGCACTTTGACGGGAATTCTGTGCTCCCTGTCTGTGCAGAATCACTGACACATTTTCATATCTTCACATGAGGAGAGTAAATGGCCTTGAGTCGTGCCAGGGGAGGTTCAGATTGGATTTTAGGAAAAATTTCTTCATGGAAAGAGTTGCAAAGCATTGGCACAGGCTGCCAGGGCAGTGGAGGAGTCACCATCCCTGCAAGTGATCAAAGAATGTGGGGATGTGGCACTTGGGGATGTGGTTAGATGGTGAACTTGGTGGTGCTGATGGTTGGACTCAATCATCCTGAAAGTCCTCTCTGACCTTAATGATCCTGTGTGGCTCAAGTTCAGCTCTGTGTGGTCTCCACCAGTAGAAAATGAAATGAAAGCACAGAAAATTGGCAACACTTTCGCAGCAGGGACTGTGAAGAAAGGCAGGGATAGTGCAAGGAGCAAGGGCAAAGCTCTTGGCCCACGGTGAAAATGCATCTGAGTGACTCCAGGAGACACTGAGCCACAGCTTGGCAGAAACACAGAGATTATTGTAGAATTCTACACATTTCCAGAGAAAGTTGCATCTTTTGCAGTGCACAGGCAGGCCAAGCAGAACATCCTTCACAGCACAAGGACAAGGGAGTATTTCAGATGCAGAATCTGAAGCATTTTTAATGACCCATTCTTTACTCACATTCATTATTTAGGTCTGATTTTTTCAGAAAGCTGATGGTTTCTCCTTATTCTTAAAGACAGATGCTGATGCTGAGCTGGAAGTTTTTAATCTGCTCTTTACATTGAGCTGACCTCTGTCTCTCCTCCTAACAGGAGCTCTGAAATACAGCGAGACAAATCCAGAGCCCTCGCTCTGTTCCGAGGCTGCAGAGGCAAAAGGGTTTCCTGTCACCCATGACTTGGTGCAACACGAGTCATGTTTTTATCTCACTGGACATCTCAACCAGGCTTGTCTTTGTATCACTAGTGCTCTGAGGAATGGGGAACTGCTGGAATGACCCATCTCAGGCACTGGATAACCCAAAAAGCTGCGCTGGTGCTGCCCTGCTAGGAGGGGTCACCTCCCATCTCGGGGGGCTCCAGCTGCTGCTGCCCCTGTGTCCCCATCTGTGCCAAGCAGGCTGGAAACAGCTCTGAGAGGCCCCTCCTGATGCCCCCACCCCGCTCCCTCTCTCCAGACCCAACACCATCCTCTCTCCTCAAATTGCATCATCAAATGTCCCGAGTATGAAATGCCATCGTGCCTGACATCACACATTCCTCACATTCCTGGCTTCTCCTTGCTTGAATTTCCCTCTGTAGCTTTGATGCCCATATAAAACACACTGGAAGTAATGTTGGTTCTAATTCACTTTTAAATACTTCCAACCCATCCCATCCATCTGTGTCTCTGAATCCCTGAATCCTACCTGCACTGTTTGCCCTGGGCTGCCAAAATGCCCTTTTGTAGCTCAAAGGCAGAGGGAAAAGAAGGACCTTGGATTTTGGGGCCACTTCCTTGCCAGTTCCAGCAAGTCAGAATAAAACAGAGGAGCAGAGCAGCCACTGAAGACAAAAGCCTTTGATCTGATTTTATCAGAAATACTTGTGCCAATGAGGAAAGGAATGGGGCAGAAACTTCAAGGTGAGAGTCGGGATCAGCAGGGTCTGAATTTCCTTTGAGGCCTTTCCATTTGCCACATGAAAGCTTTTCCCTCTGTGTCTTCCTTCCTGGGCTCCCTGGAACATTTTAGTCTGGCTGCAGGTGATGGTCTCAGAGCAGTTTCATTTTCTGGAGAAGCTGCTGTTGAAATCTCCTTAACTCACTCCTCTGCCCACTCTGTGCCCTTCAATTCAGTTTCAAAAGTAATTTCCCTCCCCAGCATTTTTCCTTATATATAGAAATGTTTACCCAAAGGTTAAAAATCCATTTACTGTGACTCGGGAGATGTGCCTGGCACTGAGGGCTCTCTGGACAAAGACACTGTAATGAGGACCTAATTAAGGGAAAGCTGCCACAGGAAATCAGGGTGGACAGGAATTTTCTGCTGGATGTCAGACTCCAGTAGCTCTGAGTGAATTGGGCAGGAAGGCAGAGCTGGAGGAAAAGGTGGCACTCCAGAAACAAAGGAATTTGTGATCACCCATAACTAGAAATTCTAAAAAACCTGCAGAGCAGGGGAGTGTTGGAGAGGACTCTTCTTCTGGTGTGAGGCAAACACAACCAAGAAGTCCTAAAGCTGGAGCCACAACCACTCTCACCAAACCTGGCCCAGGGCCGTGGAGCTTTGCCAATATTTGTTGTTTCTGTGCGTGACACTTTGTGATTGGGTTTCACATCTGCTCCTTCCCTGGGAGTGGGGATCTCTGACCTTTGGAGAGCAGGAGATTGTTGGAATACACCAAAAGAGGTCCCAGCCCCCAGTCCCAGAGAGGCCCAGCCCAGGTTTCTGTGGTGTGGATCCAAGGTGAAGGTGGCTCCACTGCAGCTCTCACACAGCTCAGGGACATTGTCCTACCCATTCCCACACCTTGCATTTTCCAGAGCATAAAGGGGCTCCAGGAGAGGGACTGGGGACAAGGGATGGAGGGACAGGACAAGGGAATGGCTTCCCACTGCCAGAGGGCAGGGATGGATGGGATATTGGGAAGGAATTGTTCCCTGGGAGGGTGGGCAGGCCCTGGCACAGGGTGCCCAGAGCAGCTCTGGCTGCCCCTGGATCCCTGGCAGTGCCCAAGGCCAGGCTGGTCAGGGCTGGAGCAGCCTGGGACAGTGGGAGGTGTCCCTGCCATGGCAGGGCTGGAATGAGATGGGATTTAATGTCCCTTCCAGCCCAACCCAGTCTGGGATTCTATAACTGAGAAGGAGCTGAGTGCAATGATTTGCTTATTATTTGAAGGGATTTTAGTATGTGAAGTCCATCTTCTATTTTCCGCTTTATTTTTGATGTGTTTCTTCATGAGAAATCATTACAAATTTTTTTCCCTTAGCATTTCATAGGAGAGCCTGCAATGGTTTTGACTGAAACAGCTTCAGCCAGGTTTGACTTAGATTTGAAACAGGGCCCTTGGGTCCTTCCCCCAGGGGTCACAGGGTCTCGGGTCTGTGGGTTTGTTGGGAGAACTAAAACTAAGAAGTGACAGCAGTGGCTGTGTCTTGTTCGGAACTTTGCTTCTGGAGACTTCAGTCTCTCTTAAAGGCTGTGGTTTCTGTTATCAGGGAGGTTCTGGGGTCCCCAATTCTGCATTTTGGAATTTTGGGAGCACACAGAGGAGCCACCTGGCCATCTGTGCCCTCGTACCTGCACGGAGCCTGACCCCTGTGCTCCCAGCCCAAACTGTCTCCCTTTGCCATGAATGATGAATGTTTCTCCACCTTGCAATCCTAGAAGAACCATCTAGATTGAGAAAAAAGACAACAAATTATCCACAGAGAATTTTCTGCAGTGTCTCCATGCGATTTTAATCTTCAGCCAAACCAATGTGAAGTGTTCAATGCTCACTTCCAGTTTTTATTTTCTTGTAGGGCTTTTCTCCTTCACTTACAGACTCTGGGATTCACAGGGGTTTTCCCTACACCCTTTTCACAAAGACTTTGCAGAATATTGTCCATAAATTCCCAGAGCTGTGAAATTTTCAAAGCTTGAAAGAAATAGCATTGGCCCCTTTGACCCACGTTAAAAGAAATATTTAGTGACAGAGAGATGGGTTGGGGGGAAAGAAGAGCTGATTTTTTTTTTTTTTACAAAAATAATGTTTCCTCTTGTTCCATCTGAAGGTTTAGTGCCAGTTGAGTTTATTTGTACACGCAAAACAACGTTTTCAGCATTGCTTTCTGTTCGTGAGCACTCCCATTCCCTGGCTATCTCGCCTATTGAGCTGCTTTCAAATGCCCCAGAGGATATTTGTGGTTACACAGGACTTGACTTTTTAATATAAAATTGAAATAGAGGTGGCAGAAGAAGCAAAACCAAAGCACCACCACCACCAAAAAAGTTCGACAAATTTATTTCAGCAGATTTATTTCCCTTTGCACCTTTGGATGGGCAAGGAGTTGTTGTGTGAATGTCACCCTACAGGACAAGAGGATAAATCTCTATTTTCTATTGGGGTTTTCAGGAATATAACCACAGAAATACCCCTGGAGCTAGATCGTGCCTCAGAAACAGGATTTTTTTTTTTTTTTAATATTTTCTCCTGACTGGGTAACAGCAATTCTGAACATTTTGAATTGAGGTGAGGCAGAGCCTGTCAGCTTCCCAAAAGGAACACGAGTATTTCTAAAGAGCTTCTAAAGGAGGTTGCAGGATGTTAATTGCCTATGGATACTGTAAAATGAGAACTAAAATACCAAAGGTTGCCAGGTCCCCTTCAGTCCTTTTTTTCCCCAGAATTCAGGCTGCAGCTCAGACTTGTTCTAAAGGTAAAAGGCTTTTTATTCCATACCTGCAGATGCAGGATGAGACTTGTCCCTGTCTTTTGCTCACAGACAGGTCAGCCAACACCATCTCCATCTCCAGAATCTGGGCAAGATTGACATTCTCCTGCGCTCATTTCTGACGTGCAACCTTTACGGGCTATAGCAGGGCAAGAAATTAGAAAGAACACATTAAAACCTGTAAAATAAGAAGCATGAGCTAGACCAGTGGAAATCTCAGCATTCCCTTCTACCTGCCTACTCCAACCAGCATCTGAGAGACCAAATCTTGCCCCACTGAAACCATTCCAACCCCCTGGAAGCAGAGGTGTAATTCATCCCTGCCTCTTGAGCTTTTGCTGCAGGAAATTCAGAGGTTGATGATGATTATTTGCTGTCAGCACTGGGATGGTCACACTAACCATGGCACAACGATGTCCCCAGCTGGGCTGGGTCCCTCCATTTATGCCTCACCATGAACCACCTTGGAGAATCCAAATCATCAGCCTTTGATGGCCCTGAGCTGTGCAGACACCCCCAGCCCTGCAGGAGCAAATGGAGCTGCTCCCAGCACTTCTGCCCCTTCTGGGTTTGGCCTCCCCAGAGCTTTGGTGTGCCTTGAGTTTCTCCAAGAGCTGGGGCCGCGTGTGACTCTTGGGGTGCTCACTGAGGAAGAGCACTTCATTTTTTAGAGCTGATCTTGCTTTATCAGAAGTAGCTGGGTGTGAGATGAGCTCTAAGGATGCCACAGGGCAGGAGCAGAGTGGGCTCTGAGGGGTGGAATGACATTGAAGGTCCCTCCCACCCAAACCAGTCTGGAATTCTGCAAACCCCCAAACCAGAGGCTGTCACCACATGGCCACCTTCCCTCTGCTGCTGGCATGGCTGAAGACGCCCAAACCAGCCCAGATTTTGTGATTAATTGCTGCCCCACAGGAATCAGGCGTGGCTGGCCTGTCCTGCAAACCCCAAATGCTCTTTGCCCTCCTGTTTGCCTCTTTCCCATTTGAGTCTTCATCAGCTGTGCTGTCTAATTCTTACCACTCTTAGGAAATAGATTAATACACAAAATAACATAATGAGCAGCAGGGATCTGATAAACTCAATTGGCTCAATGACTGCTGGCAGTGTTTTCCCTAAATCAGAAATCATTCTGGGAGGGACAGGATGAAAGGAAGAGTGCAGCTCAGTGTGTGAGGCCTGTGTGTGTGCAAATGTGTGTGTGTGTGTGTATGTAAGCACTTGCGGGTGTTTTTTTAAATCAGCTCAGCATGCAAATATATATTTCTGCTGAAATGATGTTCAAACAGTCAAAGCAGAAACAGATGTATTGAAAATATAAATACAGGGCTTAATAAATATTTTATCATCAAATATTTCAAAAATGTCATCTTTAAAAACATGAAAATTCAGCCTCAGGAGGACCAAAATATTTAATCACTCTCAAGAAATTCTTAAAAGGAAATCTCTTTCCATCAGATTCCTTCTTGAAAGAAGAGAAGAATGAATTTCCAGGTGCTGTGAGCTATATTTATTTTAATCAAAATCACTCACTGAGTTGAAGGAGATAAAATAATCAGTGAGGTCATTATTAAGTGAGATAACAACTTCTGAATGAATGCTCTCATTAATCTAATTATAAAATGGAATGGTATCTTGCTAATCAGGCTGTTAACTGCACCCCTGGAAGTGTGAGGCTGTAATCACAGTTGTGTGAGCCAGGACAGGGCTGTGGGGAATGAGGGGGCATGACACGCCAGACCCCACTGGCACAGGTGAGGCAGGGACCTGATGGGGAATGTGACCTGCAGCTCATCACCATGGAGCTGAGGGGCATTAACAACTGTCTGAATGGTCCCTCTGCTTTGTCTGTGCTGGTCTCCTGGCCTTGGACACGAAGCAAGACTCCATGAGCATTCCCAAAGAGCTCCAGTGAGGCCCATTCTGATCTGCAGCAAGGGGCTTAGGGCTGCGGGGTGTTGGGAAAGGCACCCTGATTTGGAGGAAGGATGTTCAGCTGGGCACAGGGCTGAGGAGGGCTCTGAGGGGGCTCTTGGGCTGCCTTTTTCAAAACCTGCTGTGGGATTCACAGCCAGGGATCCTGTCAGCCCAACTGAACCTAGACACACCTTTACAGTCAGAAATGCCTGGGTTGACATAATGAATTCAAAAACACATCTGGAGAGAGTCCAGAGGAGGCCACAGAGATGCTCCCAGGGCTGGAGTCTCTCTGCTCTGGAGCCAGGCTGGGGGAGCTGGGGGTGCTCACCTGGAGAGGAGAAGGCTGCAGAGAGATCTCAGAGCCCCTTCCAGAGCATAAAGGGGCTCCAGGAGAGCTGGAGAGGGACTGGGGACAAGGGATGGAGGGAGAGGACACAGGGAATGGCTTCCCACTGCCAGAGGACAGGGTTAGATCAGATATTTGGAAGGAATTGTTCCCTGTGAGGGTGGGCAGGCCCTGGCACAGGATGTCCAGAGCAGCTGTGGCTGCTCCTGGATCCCTGGAAGTGTCCAAGGCCAGGCTGGATGGGGCTTGGAGCAGCCTGGGACAGTGGAAGGTGTCACTGCCCATGGCAGGGGTGGCACTGGATGGGCTTTGAGGTCCCTTCCAACCCAAACCAGTCTGGGATTCTCTGAACACCCTGGGCCTGTTCAGGTCCTCCATTACCCCAGCACCCCCTGATTTCATTTCATGGCATCTTCCCACTCTCTATGCGTGTTCTGCATTGATTTCTCTTTGTGGGGGTTTCCATCATCCAGGTGATCTGTCACCTTGACCTGTCCTCACCAGGGGCATCCAAACCCACCCTCCCCTGTCTGAGCAAGATCCTCCCTTTCTGTCACTGTGAGCAAACAGCCCGAGGGGCCTGGGCACGCTCCTGGCAGCAGCAGCTTCCTCAGCTGCTCTGAGCTGTGGCCTGCAGGTCTCACCCCATTTCCTGCACCATTTTCTTCCCTCATATGGTGGTTGCTGATGATTTACCAATGTCAGTGTTACTGGCCCATGGAATACCAGGAGAGGATGGGTCCTGAGCTGTGGTGCCTCTCTGAGACTGCTCTGAGGGAGAGGAAAGAATTCTCCCTCTGTAACTGATGCCAGGTGAACAAGAAATGCTTGCCTGGTTTAAAATGTGTACTAACAAATCCATGCATGGCAGCTTGATGAAAAGCTAAAATGACACATCCCTGAGTGAGCTTTCCAAACAGTGTCACGGGATTTTAAACATTTGAGAAGAAAGATAACGTTGTACAAATTGTATAAAATGTGGCTGTACCACTGCATCAGCTCTTCAAGGGGGAGCAAAGGTTTATTTCATGCTCAGGTGTTTTCACAAACCCCACCCAGACCATTCTGCATTTTTAGTTCCTAAATTCCTCTACATTCTGACATAGTAATTTATTTCCTTGGAGGGGGGAAAAAAGAGAGAAAATATTTTTCTCCTACTTATTAACACCTGGTAAGAATTTTCACAGCTATTAATAAACCCAGAGTACTTTATTTCACTTGAGCAGATCCAGGAGCCAAGTGATGTCCTACCAGACATGTTTTGAAATTTCTAGTAAATTCACTAAAAATATTTTGCCACAAATAGAAAGGAAAGTGCCGTTCATTGCAACACTCAATTTCCTATTGTCTGTATAAATGTTCTACAGGCAGGAGCATTCAGATTTTGAAATATGGAATAAATTTAAGTTTAAATGAAATAAGAAAGGTTACTGTTGTAGAAAAAGCCTGCTTTCCACAAAATTTCAGGTCAGCTCCCCTGGATTATGGAAAGACAGAAGAAAAGTGAAGTGTGCTTTAGTGTTTAAGACAAACTTCTCTAAAGGGTGGTTCAGTGAAGGATGGATTTGCTGAGTGGCTTGGAGAATTTTCCTGAGCATTTGGAAGTCTCATGGCTGAGTTAACAGAGCAAGCAGCCAGTGTTAGCCTCAGTGGCACTGCCCTGGTGCACACCCCTCTCTGATACTGGAGTCACTGTGCCCAGGCTGTTTCAGAGACATCAAAGCTGCAGTTCAGGAGCACTGGGTGCATTTGAGAACACTGAAATTCAAGATATCACACCCTGGAACGGGAGCAGTGGCCAAGGTATAAACCTGATTGCCCAAATCAGTGCTGATATAGAGAGAGAATGCTAAGGGCAGGTTTGTCTCACCAAAATGTGCCCCAGACACATTCCATCTGAAAGCCTGAATGGAGGTCCAAAATCCAGACTGATTTTATCTGGCCTGTAGAGGGAATGGACTTCCAGGTGGTGGTGGATTCTTATTTAGGATATCTGGAGATGGTTTTACTCTAACTGCAGTCACCTGCTCCTGGGGAACTGGGCCCATTTGTGGCTTAGTGCAGAACACAACATCCAAGGGTGGAATTGTCCTCACCTTGAACCAGCTGGGACATCTCTCTCAAAGCAACCTGACACGAATTGTCCCCAAGGTGCCACACAAACATGATGGTGAGGCTGAATGGGTCACACATAAGTCCAAGAGGCCTCAGAAGGAGTTACTGAGGCTTGGTGAGCTCCTCATCATGCTTCAGCCAGTGTTTATGTGACAGCTGGAGTAACCCAAGAGCATCTGCAGTGCCACAGCTTCCCCTCCCTGACACAAACAGGATGTTTTTTGGTGTATTTTTCATCACATCCCTTGAGTTCCTCTGCATTGCAGCGCTCATGTTTGAAGGAAACCATGGATTTGGGATAAAGCAGACTCCTTCAGGAGTCAACTCAGTCTCCCCAGATGTTTCATTAAGGTCTAAACTGAGGAAGGCAAAATCCAAAGCTGTTTCAGTGGTGAGGGGGGAGCATCCTGTGGAGGAGCAGCCAGCATGAGGCTTCCCTGCACCGTGGCACCACCTGCTCTGTGAGCAGAGGAGCAGCAGGAATATGAACCCCTGGGCACCAAGGAACAAGCTCTGCTCACCTGTGACACCAAACAAAAGTGGCACTCCCCTGTGCAAGGTGACAGCACCCGGTGCCCATGTGCCAGACCCTGAACTGGATTGTCCAGGGGCAGGGAGTGTCCCCCAGCAATGTCAGCCCCAGTGCAGAGCCCCATCCTCCACCCTGGCTTATCCCCCTTCACCACGCCCCTGTCCTGCCCCAGAACACCTCGTCTGATGAATCCCAGCCCCCTCAGTGCTCCTGGACTCCCCTGCCCCCTCATCTCCAGTGCAGCCCCCTTGCCCCAGGCCCCCAGGAGATGTCCCCTGCCTGTCCTGCCCACCCAGAGCACCGATGGCAGTCCCTGGGATCCGGATCATCCTCATCTCAGCTCTGGCCCCTGCTCTCTGGAGGGAATTGGGCTGCACTGCAGGGACTGGGGGACACTGGGGTAGGGCTGGGGGGCAGTGATGCTCCATCTGCAATGGGCAGGCTCTGGAATGCCCTCCATGGAAGAGTTTTGCACTGGACAGGCACCAAGGGCAGCTCCTGGGGGTGTGTGCTGCCCTCAGCTTGGATGCCTCGCTGCAGTGGGGGTGTGTCTGCTACATGAAGGGGGAGGCACTTAAGATAAAGAAGCAAATCCACCATTATTAAACATTCCCTTCCACCCTTTACCAAATCACATAATACTGATACTCCCCCTATTTTGCCTCAGGAAAGGCACGCTGGGTTAAAATTAACAGCAATTCTATATTCATTGCAAGCTCCTAATTAACCAGGCTGGGCCGTGCTGCTCCAGCCAGATAATTCCCCAATATTTAGCCATTAGTTCTCTCCAATTTGGCCTGCTGCTGCTGCTGCTGGCAAGTTGTGTCTCACAAACAATTATGCTGAACGCCAGCTGTCCCCACAGAGCGCGCGGCTCCCGCTGCCGCTGCCTCGTCAGGCCCGCTCTGCCCGGGCTGGGGAGGCAGTTTGACATCTGACATCCGAGTGTGGATAAAGGGGAGGGTCAGCCACAATCCCACAGAGGAGTTTTAATTGCAGCAGCCTCGTGGGCTGAGCCCCAGCACGGCTTTTCCCTGACAAGCCACTGTTTCCTGCTCCAAGGGGACCCATCCAGGCCCTGCCAGCCTCTGCTTCAACCAGAGTTGGATTTGCACAGGAGGAGCCTTTGGAGGCTGTGGCCTGGATAGGGGACAGGGCAGAGGATCAGTATAAAGTTGATATTTTGCTCTGTGGAGAAAAAAATAAAATGAAAATGCTGAAAGCAGAGGCCTGGGCGGCCTTTCCAGCCATCCTGTGTGCAAGAGCCCTGGAGGAACTGCCGGTGTTCGTCCTGCAGAGCCCCAGCAGGACCATCAGAGGGGCGTTTCATGGGCACGGTTTACACCTCAGTGTGGCGTGTCCCCATCCAGCTCCACAGGCAGTGGGGCTGAAACCAGAGTCTGGAGCCCCCTGTGGGGCTCCCCAGTGAGGCCCGCCAGGGATGGAAGATCCCTGTCCAATTCCATGACAGCACTGCCCACAGGTGAAGTGTGCCGAGAGCCTGGGACTTGTCCCGTGGCCAGCTCAGCCCAGAGTGGGGTGGAAAGAAATGCTGGGGTGGGTGGGATCCTCCCCTGTGCCCTCCCTCCTCTGGGCTAGGGAATCTCCATCAGCTCAGGATGCTGTGCTCGGGCACATTTCCCTGGCCCTGCCTGGGTGTGCAGTTGCAGGTTCAGGATGAGGTGGGCCAAGGAACTGCTTTACTGTTTATTTTAAGGCAAACTTCACTCAAGGGCTGTGTATTACCAGAAGAAACTTTTATAGTTGAAAAGGTTTGATTCACATTAATGCAGAAGAAAGCAGTTGCCAGCTGAAATTCCCTGGAAGAGAGTCTCATGGGATTCAGAAAAGAAGCAAAGAGTGTGCATGTTAATATAATATTCTTTCAGATTCCCACATAAAGCGTTACATGTTTATATGCTCGGTGCGGCAGCTTACTTTTATTTTAAAATAAACAAGTGCAGGTTTAATGGAAGGGCACTTGTTGACAGACACATTAATTTCTCATCAGAGAAACAGAGGAAAAGCACAGGTAAATTCCTGAGACAGGTGGATTTCCAGATAAAAAGCTAATGATGCTCTGTGTTCCTCAGTTGCTGGTGTAAGGAGCTGAGAGGCAGCAGTTGAGGTGGCTCAAGGTGGCTCTAGGGCAAGCAATGAGGTGGCAGCAATGGGTTCCAGCTGTGGGGACACTGGGGGGGCACACAGGAAAAACCAACTCTGTCAGGTGGGGTTTGGCTGGGGTACTTTGCTGAGATTTTTAAGCAAGTTGAGAAGCAGAGGAGCTTTTCTGCTCTTTTGGCACTGCTGAAGTACTCTCCTGGTGTCCACCCCTGTCCCAGGTCATCCTCCCACCAAACACAAGTCAGGAACACTTGCCCCTAATCATAAGCATCTCACACTTCAGAGTCACTGTCACCAGGAAAAGTTGATCAAATTATTTATTGTACCATCTCCATGTGAAAAATCCCATTGCTGCAGAAGTTGGAGCTGAGGAGTCACCTGGGATGGAAAATAAACCCCCCCCAAAAAATTCTGTTTCCAAATCTGTCAGGTTCAGCTTCTGGGTATCAGTGTTGTAAATATTTTGACTTCTATATATCTCTTTGGATAGCTGGGCTGGCTGCAGGGCAGCTCCACAACCTCATCCCATGATAAAATCTGGAGTTTTGGGGTTTTCAAGCTGGGCAGGATCTCCCAAGGGTTCACTGACCATCACTTGTGTGACCAGTGTGACTACAGGTGCCATGGCCCTGAGTGGAATTCCTGGGGAACACCTCACCCAAAATGCTGCTCTGGACCATTAATTTCTGCAAAGGGGTGAGTTATCAGAACCCCTAGGCAACCTTGTGCCCAAGACTTCAACATTTTCACCAGGAGCCCTGAGTGCTCACAAGATTTTGAAAAACAGTCAGAAAAAAAACACCCCCACAAACCCAAAATGTTATTTTTTTACCCTGAGATTGTTTTCTCCCAAACTTTCTGTCAGTGCTGACCCTCTGGCACCCCTTACCCAATTCAGGAGCACTCTCATGGCTCAGAAGCAGTTCCTTCAGGCAGCAGGAGGATCAAGGAGAAGGAACCTGGAGAAAAACCTCAGATTCCAAGGGCTCAGGAGCCCAGGGCAGTTCCTGGCAATGAGGAGCAGCACTGCAGTGAACCAGCCACAGGAGCTATCCGTGCCCCTGTTTGTCTCTGTGAATATTATCTCCTTATTAAAAGAAGGAAAAATAATTAATTAACCAATTAATTAAACTTTACTTGCTTTTTATTCCAGTCCAGCTTGCAATTTAAAACTGGCCTAGTAGTTAAGATAACAGTAATTAGGAAGGCAGCCAGGTATACACTGGGATTTCCAGATGAACTTTGTGACTTGGAGAGGGAAAACTTTAAGCCAGACACCCCTGGTCTGCTTTATCTGAGCCATTCCATTCTCCTCAGGGCTCAAGCAGCTTTAAAGTACCTGGGTCACTGCAGGAGGAGGATAGAGAGGGGCCCACATCTGCTGCCTGCAGGGACTCAGTGGAGCAGGAAACTCAGCAGAACAATCCCGAGGTTCCAGGTGTGTCCCTCAATCCCAGGTGAGGGAATCCCCAGGAGATTTGTGCATCACCTGCACCCCCTTAGCCACGACTGAGGTTCCCCCTCATCTCAGCTGCATGAGGGTGAATTTGACCCAGAAAACTTTTCTTCTACACCTTGTCCTTGGTCTGTAGATGGAAAAATGAAGGATTCCTCTCCCCTCTCCCTCCCTGCCCACCGACAGTTCCACAGTAGGTGAGAGCTCTGGCTGTGTCTGGTGATAATGATCTTATGTCTGTCACAGCTCCGCTGTGCTCAGAGCCTCCTCACTGATTAACGTCAAAATAACAATTTCTGGGCTTTTTTGCATGCTTGGGAACTTTTCAGCATCATGCTACCATCAGGAGTTATTTTTTTTACCCTTATATTTATGCACCATATTACGGCGACTTTAAAATTTAAATGAAGATGGTGTTTAGGACATTGGACATTGCATAATATATTCACTCACCTGCACATTAGAGTTCAGAAAGCAACAAATGGTCATTTATTTTTATTACAGGAGGACTTGACAGAACTGCTTTACGCTTCAGGTTCCTG
Organism: Leptocoma aspasia; assembly: GCA_013399835.1. Lineage (NCBI taxonomy): Eukaryota > Metazoa > Chordata > Aves > Passeriformes > Nectariniidae > Leptocoma > Leptocoma aspasia. The sequence goes on from VXAX01005977.1 coordinate 83,412, forward strand.
ACAGCTCCGTTTTAAAACATTGCTCTGAATCACTTAAAATCTTGCCAAGTCTTGAGCATTTTGTCAGAAACTTTCTGAGTTGAGTTGCTGCTTCAGATGGATGCTTTTATATCCACTTTTTGGGAAACTGACTCTCAAATAGGCCTATCATTCCTTTGGATGCAGTTAAGGGAGATATATTGCTAAGCTAATGTTAAAAAGCTCTTAAAGCTGTTTTTGTTGAGTAGCTCTGATCCCTTCCCAGTTGGGAGCAACACTGGAAGGTTGGGAGGGCTGGCAGAGTGTGTGGGATATTGTTCCTGTGGACAACAGCCAGGTTTAAATGTCCTAAGGACCACAGGAAAGACCAATTCTGATTTATTTTGGAAGTTCATGAAGATGCAGCTGAACTGTTTGAAAGCCCAGCTGTGCTGCAGGTGCTGTCACAGGGCTGGGGTGGGGTCTTGTCCCTGTCCCCAAGGGCAGGGAATGGTGCGGGGCTGAGGATGGGCATCATTTCCCCACATCCCATCAGAGGGTGGGACCAGCAGGACCAGGGCAGCAGGGACACAGCTGCTGTGATTTTTCAGGGAGGATCAGTGTGGAGCTCTGCTGTGCAGGCTCCGTGTTCCCGGCACACCCAGGGCAGGAAAGCCCAAAGTTTCCACTTGTGCTGCTTCCAAACACCCTTTCCCAAGGATGTTGGAATAGGGACACCACTCTCCAGTCCCTGGTATCACCAGGGCTCTGATCCAGGCAGAAAATAGAGGCTGAGGGTGTCCCTGCTCACTGCAGGGGGGTTGGACCTGATGCCTTTTAAAAGTCCCTTCCAACCCAAATTCTCCCATGATTCCATGATTTCTGCTGGAAGCTGCTGAAGCTCCATCCCACTCTTTTCCTGCTCTCATCAGGCAATACCTGAGTCTTCTCTGGTGGGGCTGGAGTTGGGCTGGGCCATCCACTGCTCTTCCTCCAGCTTTGGGAATGAGGAAGGAGAAGCAAACCAAAGCTGGAGGGTGCAGCTGGTGGCTTATCACCCACTGCTGTCCTGCTGTCACCTTCGAAGATGGGCTGGATTCCCCCAGACCCCCTGAGCTCAACAGGAAAACATTGCCATGCAATGCCAAGGTGATGGAAGCAGCAAAGGGCTCCCTCAGAGTAAGGAGGCTTAAGAGGGATGGCCTGGCTGGGCTGTGGGGTGTGTGGGAATCACTGGGATCACTGCTAAAAGGTGTGATTTCCTTCTCCCAGGATCTCAGTGAATCAGGGAGCTGCTGGCAGGGCAGCGATGGGGACAATGCTGGGATGGTGGCTGAACACCCAGACTTTGACTGCACAGCTCTGCTGGGGATGCTTTGCCAATGTTTCTGCAGCCACATACCTTTTTATTTAAAAATGACAAAACCACTAATTAGAATTTTCTCTCTGAATTTGGCTCTGGAAAAAAAAAATTAAAAATGTATAAGGCCCTGTGTAGTGCGTATGTATATTTTATTGCTGCATAATTGGGATCTTCATTAGTTCCCTGGGTGGTGGAGTGACAGGCTTTTCATGTGCTGCAGACACTAATGCAGGGTGATACGGCTCTCTTTTCCTTTTTGTTCCGAGATGCTCCTTCCCAAGCACACTCCAGGCTCCCTCAGAAGGACTCCCCTCTTTTTGGGGAACACTCTCAGCTCAGTGTCACCGAAAGCCGAGGCTCTGATTGCAGCAGGAGCGAGGGCGGGGGGGCCGTTTGGAGATGGAGAAAGTATTAATTATGTTAATCCCAAACCCCAGGGTATAATTGCTGCTGCTCTCAAATAAAATGTTACTTTTATCTAAATGACTAAAGTGGGAAAAGCACAATCCGGTTTAATTTAGCGCCGGAGCAGCGGAGCAGGGCCAGCTGGGCACGGGCGCTGCTCCCTCGCTCAGGAAACCGGGATTTTCCCCTTCCCGGGAGCGGCTGACCCAGCTCGAGCAGAGGGAGAGGGGAGGATGGAGGAACACCGACAACCCCACCATCTGCAGCCCCAGCTTTTTCCCCCCTTTTCTGCCAGAACCCAAGACTCCCGGTCCCTGAGGAACCTGCAGAAGGTTTTTCCTGCAAGCTGCTGAGAGCGCTCAGCCGGGCAGGTTTCACTTTGCTCCTGGTCCCTCTTGTCTTTCAGAGGTTGGCCACTGATGATTTCCCTGTTCTGAGGCAAAGAGAAATTCTGTCTTTGTGGCCCAGAAGCGCAGAGGGTGGTGAAAAATTCACATCAACCCCACAGGAATGTTGAATCATAGACTCACAGAAGGGTTTGGGTGGGAAGGGACATTCAAGCTCATCCCACCCCCTGCCACGGGCAGGGACACCTTCCACTATCCCAGGTTGCTCCAAGCCCAACCTGGCCTTGACAAAGCCAACTTCCTAAGGCTGTCCAGCCTGGACTTTGAGCATCAAATCCTTGAGTGCAGCAGCATCTCCCTGCTTATCTAAGCATCTCCAGCTCTTCCTTCTCCCTTCTCACCAGTCTGTCTTGCCTCTGGCCCAGGCTCTGATCAGCTCAAATCTCCACTGACTTCAGTTCTCACCTCCAAGCATAAAAATCATGATGGGTTTTGCAGCTGGGGAGGCACAGGTGGGACATTAAGGGGGGGCAGGGCATTGTGAGATGGTCCAGGCAGAGCCAGGGCAGGGGCAGGGCACAGCTCTGCTCGTGTGCCACTGGGTCACTCCTACAGCTGAGGAGCTTCACCCAGCCAAGGCCAACAGGCAGCTGAGAACCTCACAGACGATTCTCTGGGACTGATTTTGTTGCCTCCAAGAGCCACAGATCCCTAAACTGCCATGCAAGACTCTGACCCTTTATTATTTCAAGTGGGTTTGGGTTTGGTGGGTTCTGCATCCTCACACATCACATTTTTTTTTCAATTCTTTTTGACAAACTCTTAAAATTAAAGCTACAATGGGCTTATGCAAGACAAAGTGCTCTCCTGAGCAGCCCTGACTGCTCCAGGGTCAAACAGCCTGGTAAAGAGGAACTTCTGATGCAACAAACAGAGTGAGGAATGAGGGTGAAAACCAAGGGACTGCAGACACTGTCAGGGGCTGCTCCTGTCCTCAGAGCACGTGGCACTGGTGCTTGATCAGTGACTCATGATCAGCTCATCAGAACATGGAGTTTCTGGGAAAAATCCCCTCCACCTCATGGAATATGTTCATGTCACTGCTGAATCAGAAGTGGCACCAGCATGCATTTTAAAAAGTGCATTTTAAAATTCTGAATAATTGTTGACAAATATGTGTCCTAGTTTTTTTAAAGGCTGATCATATTTTTAGTTCTTTGAACAGAATAAAGATGAGCTTTTCCCTTTGCTGTGAGAACTCCTAATCCATCATTGTCCACTACTGCAATTGGTGCTTCTGTGAAACATCCAGCTGAGAATCCCTGCACTGGGGCAGTCACCCAACTCTCATCAAGATGTGATAAGAATGGAAGAAAGGACCTACTGAGCCAGATCCATCCCTCTCATCACCCGTTTCTGCCAGTGGTCACCGTGGGATGCCCAGAAGAAACAGGATGACCCTGGAGTGACTTTTCCCTGAGGAGTCTCCCAGCTTCCAACAGAGTCTGGCTCCAGGATTTTTTGCTGAACACTCCTCTACATCACTGTGTTTCACACAAAATCGTTCTCTTCCATAAACTGGTTTCCCTGCTTTTGGAACCTGTTTGTCCCTTTGAGCTCCATGACCTCCTCAGCCCCCTGTGTTATGAAGGGTAATTGTGCATTCTCAGGGATCTTCCCTTTGCTGGCTTTAAACTTCTTGCCTTTTGATTCGAGATGTTCATTGCAGTGGTTTGTGTTTGGGAAAATAGGGAATAATTGCTCTCTACTCACTCCTTCTCTGTCAAAATCACTCATGATTTTGTAGCTCTTTGTCCACCACAATCTTTCTGTTCCCTATGCAATCATCCAAGCTGAGGTGTGAAAGTTATTCCAAAGTTGTTCTAAATCTTTGGTTTTCCTGCCCATCTCTAAAGCTCTTCTACTTTGCAGATTTTTTTTTTGTGGCAGTTTCAATAGGAATATATGTCAAGAATGTGCATAATACCCAAAATATGGTCATTCCATGGAGTTATAGATGCAGAAAGTTGTCTCCTGTTTGCGCCTGTTGTTTCCTTTTCTTCCTACCCTTCCCTTTGTGAGCACTTCCAGGAGTTGCACTGATGTTCCCAAGAACTCTCCAGAATGAGGAAATCTTTCTACATCTCCATTTTATTGCTTTGTGCATCTTGAGATCATACTTGGCATGGCAGGGCACAATTATCCATGTATCATATGGACTCTTCCCAACCCTCCAGACAGGGCTGGACACACCCACAGTGACCAGCAGGAATCTCCCAGGGCTGCCCTGGGTGCTGGTGAATCCATCACTGTGGTGGGACCTGGCTGGGAAAAGCCAAACCAGGAAAAGACCAAGCCAGGATAATGTTGGAATTAGTGAATTCCTGAATTCCACTGCCCAGAGAGGCTCCCTGGCACTGTTCAAACTTCCCTGGCTCCAGCATTAGTCTCTTGAAACCCAGAGGTTTTACTCCTGAAAATGTCCATGTCATGGAAGTGACCATTACTCCATACAAGGGCCTTTCTTGTTATCTCATGACTGGGAAAACTTTATTTGAAAGCTTTTTTGGAAATCTAAATATTCAAGGCTACATCTGTTCTTTCCTCCAGGATGTAAAATTACTCTGTTGGTCAATTTTAGATGAGATAACAGTTTGTTCTGCCTTAGCCGTGCTGATTTTGTTCTTTATTATGGTGTCTCCCAGCTTTCCTTCTAAAAACCCAGGGTTCCCATTTCACAGCTTTCTGTATTTGTCCTTCAACTCCTTTTAATAAATCGGCAAGAAATTCTCAACCTTCTAATTTCTCCTGCATAGGTGAAGTGACAGATTTCCCAGTACAGTTAATAGACTGGAATCTCATTTTTTCATTCCTTTGCTACTCTTTGGAAAATACCATCTGGTCTTGATGAATTTTTATTATTCAATTTTTAATTTCAAGCCTAAAATATAAAACAGTTCCTCATACTTATCCCTGGTAATGAAAATTCCCCATGTGGGAACATGACTAAATTCCTCTGTTTATTTAAATTTCCTGCTGTGCCCTTTCACAGTTCTCCCACTGAATCCTGATCTTCCATAAGCTATACCAAGGCACAGAGTTACCTTCTAGTGCTTGAAAAAGAAAGGTTATCATTACTTTTAATGTCTTTAGCAAGTTCTTTCTCAAGCACAATTTTGGCCCTTGTTACTGTGGGTTTACATTAACTTCCCAGAGTTATCCTTTGACTTTGAGTTGCTTCTTTTATGCTGCTTTATAGCCATGGCCAGAATGACTTTTGCCCATTTAAAGTTTTCTAATAATGTTCCAGAGCTTCTAATACAGTTTATTTCAAAAGTATCCCAATGACTTTCAATCATTTTACTACCCTTCTAGCCATTCCCTTTCAATCCCTTTTAACTAGTCTCCTCTTTTTTTTTTTTTT
>VXAX01005977.1:88934-125445 GCA_013399835.1 Leptocoma aspasia
TTTTGTAGTTTCCCTTTAAACTTTATCAGAGTGGTTTCTGCTTTTTTTCCCCCCTCTCCTGTTGAGTATTGAACTTCAGTCTATTACGGTCACTCTTCTGTGGGGATGGGTTTTGATGGTTCTCCTTGAACCAGGATTCCTGGACTGCTCCACACTAAATCAAAAGTCGCTTCTCCTCCTCCCTGCACTCGGAAGCAGCAGCAGCATTTTTGCTGTCTGAAAATGGAGACTCGGCCCCTCAGCCCTTTGTAGCAGTCACCAATCACCACGGGGGAATCAGAGTCTACTTTTATTTTTGTCTTTTCAGCCCTGAGGGACCAACTAACACCGCTGAGTCTTTGCTGACTCTGTCACCATCGTGGGGTTGTCCCTACCCCTGGGGCACGACACAGCCACCAGGCCTTTTCTTCCCTCACATCCATGAAATTTCCATCTACAGGAATTGCTGCTCACTGACACAGTGAACTTCTTCACCTCACTGACCTTTAAGATCTCCTGAGTGTCTCATCTCAGCTGCTGGCACTTACTCTGCTCTTACTACTGAAATTCCACGCTGGTGTAGGTGAGGGAGCCCAGAGATGAGCCCCAGCTGAGAGGGTCCCTCAGCTATCTGTGTCTGTGGGTATCCCTGGGTGTCCCTGTCTGTCCCTGGGTGTCCCTGGCTGTCTCTGCCTGTCCCTGGCTGTCCCTGTGTGTCCCTGTGTGCAGGGAGGTCACAGCAGGCCCAGGCTCTGCCCCAGGGCCCAGCAGTGGCACCAGAGCCAGGGACAGGGACTGAGCCCAGGAGTTCCCCCTGCACAGGAGGCAGAACTTCTGCCCTGGGCAGCGCCCAGCCCTGAGCAGAGACCAGGGAGGCTGTGGAATATCCCTGGGGATATTCCAGGGCTGTGTGCACACAATCCTGTGCCCTGAGATCTGGGATGGCCCTGCTGGAGCACGGAGGTGACACCAGTGACCCACTGTGGGCCCTTCCAACACAAACCCTCCTGTGACTCTGTGATTCTGTGACTAATTCTGTGATTCTGCGTTTCTGTGACTGATTCTGCAACTCTGCAACTCTGCGACTGTGACTCTGTGACTATGATTTTCTGATTCTATGACTGATTCTGTGTCTGTGATTCTGTTACTCTGACTCTGTAATTCTCTGCTTCTGTGACTGTGATTCTGCAACTCTGCAAGTCTGTGACTCTGTGACTGTGATTCTCTGATTCTGTGACTGTGACTCTGTGATTCTCTCTGCATGTCCCACTGATCCCTCTCTGCCAGGTACCAACAAGACCTGTTCAGTCAATACTTTCTGTTAAGAGTGGAGTCTACAGTTCAACTGTCTTAATTTTAAAAATTATAAATTCCAACAGCTACATGAGTATTTGGTGTTGGTTCAGCTATTTGGGGTTTTTAGGATATTCTTAAACACCAAAGGTCTGTTTTGGCCCTGTGGGAACCTCTCTGGGCATGTTCCACCAATTCCAAACATTAACTCCATTCAGGTCCAGATCCTGATCCCACACATAGTTTTCTCATATGTGTGGCTGGAGACTTTTACTTCACCTGCATCACTTTGGAAGTTGTACTGTTGAGATCTTACTACATCCCACACTCATTGGCAAATTAAGCTGTGTGTAAAACTCCTCTCCTGTTCCTCCTTGGGCCCTTGGTGCTCACTCAAACCATCCCCACTGACTTCACTCAGCAGCAGGAGCCACCTTCTGAGTGTGAAAACAGAACAGAAATCCAAATCTTACTGGAAAACAAAAAAATTATTCTGCTTGGGTTGGATTTGTTAAAAACTCTTAGGAAAGAATGCGACAAATAATGTCACACGAATGTCAGAAATAATCCCCCAAAGTAAGCGGTGCAGCTTTGTCAAAAGATTGCTTGAGAATTTGTTGGCTTGCCAATATCTTTTTCCAGCAAAAGAAAATTTAAAAATGGAGCCAAACCATTATAAAAAAATCGGCAATGAACTATTTCTAACAGTTTTGTGAGGATCAGAACCCTAACCAGGGAGAACACTATTCTAGAACCTCTACTTTTATATTTTTAACATTAGGAAATGAAGTTTTGGCTTACCTTTATCAAATTCCCAAGGAGCAGAAGAGATTAACCCTGGAGACCAAGTACCAGACATGAGTCTGTTCACAGGTGATCTACTCCTGATGCTGGAACCACAGGAGAATCAGATGCAATGGAGAGTATGGAGGAACACTTCCCCAGTATTCCCAGGGAAGTGGAGAATCAGGAAATAATGCCCTTGAAGTGATAAAGCACTAAGATGTAAAAGGAATATGTTTATCAGTGAAGATATATACAACAAAAAATGGTTTTAAACTTCCAAAGGGCAGGGTTAGATGGGATATTGGGGAGCAATTCTTCCCTGTGAGATGGGGGGAGGCCCTGGCACAGGTTGCCCAGAGAAGCTGTGGGAGGGGACGCATTTGTTCATCTTGTGGAGTTCAGGGAGAGATTCCAGGTGAGAGGATCACCACACATTGCTGGGTGGGAGAGCAGGAACCTCCCTTAATCTCTGTGAGCCCTGACAGCAACATCTGCCAGTGCAGGGGGAAGGTCTCAGCTGGAGAAGGGATGGAAAATGAGGTAACAAAGGCATGGGAGAGCCCCTGTACTCAGTGAGGATGAACTGCATTACTCCAACTGAGGCCCTGGGCTGGCAGCTCCTCAGCCTCTCCAGAAACCCAAATGTGGTAATAAAATATCTTTCATTGGAAGAGGTCCCTTGACCCTTGGAACATTCAGGTAGGAAGGCAATTCTCCAGGGCAGTTTTCATCCAGGAGGACCCATCTGTTTGTTGAGACCCATTCCTCACTCTGAGAAAGGGTTTTACCCCTGCAAAAAGGCAAATCCTGGATGTTTGGTGTCCTCCAAAAGAGAAGCCTGACCTGAACAGAAGCTCTCAGGAGACAGAGGACACACACTACCATCAGGACTTTGTGCCAGGGTTTCATCACCTCTATTGTTAAAATCTTGGGGATCATTTAGTCTGAATTTCTGAAGCTTCAGCTCCCAGCCATTAGTTCTTATTATGTCTTTCTCCATTACATCAAAGAGCCCTTTAGTACCTGGTATTTTCTCCTTGTGCAGGTACTTACAGGCTACTCAAGCCACCTCTCACTCTTCCTTTCCACAATCTAAACAGATTGTGCTTTTCAAAATCATTCACTTTAGGGCAATTTCTTCTGACCTCAAATTATTTTTGCGGCTCTTTTCTGAACCTTCTCCTGTTCCTGTTCCCTTTTACAAGCACAAACATCACACTGGCATCTCCTAATCCAGGCTTGATGTGTGCATTTCCATGTGGAGGGAAGAAATCTTCCCCTGCCTGTCCCTGTGTTAACAGAGCATTAACTCTTGGTGCACTGGCAGCTCACATTTGTTCACTTGCCCACAGTGGTCTTTAATCCATTTTAGCCCCACTGTTTTCCAGGAGGTCGTTTTTGCCTTTGGATGGATAAACTTCACTTGGCTTCACATCCATACCTGCGATCCCAGTCACTCAGTTTGCTGCCTGGTCAGGGGCATTGCAAACATCTGCTGCTTCCCAAACCCACTGCCAATTCCAGCAGAAAGGGAAATCAGAATTGTTTGACAGCATCTAATTGCTATGAAACCACATGGACCAATATTTGTTGATTTTCTAGGTGTTCAATCTGTGGTGGAACCATTGCTTTGCACAGGACTATGCCAGGCTCAGTCAGAAATAACTGATGTTAGCCCAGTACCCCAGCCTGAACATCAACAAGGATTAAAAGTTCACAACAGAGTATAAGAAATCTCCTCAGCCTTGTTTTAGGAGGCTCAAATACGATGTTAAAATGTTTGGATCTAATAGATGTTGCTTAATATTATCCTGCCATAACAAAGGACAAGAAAAAAATATATCTGCATGCCTTGACAAGCACTGGCACTGAGGGGCTCAGTGCCCTCTCGTGCTCTCCAAGTGCCATTTTGCCATTCAAATGCACATTTGGTTTGGGTGTCTGCAAAGGAGAGCAGCCAACTGAAGATTTTCTGTGTGTATTTTATTAATTTCCTTATTTATAAACCATGGCTGATACAGCTGAGTGTGTGACAGAGTAAGGGTCATACAGGCAGGTGGTGGGGCTGAAACTATGAAATGTTTTGCTGGTTTTATTCAATATTATAACAAATAGACCGGATGGATGGGGCTTGGAGCACCCTGGGACAGTGGAAGGTGTTCCTGCCCATGGCAGGGGTGGGACAGGATGAACTTTAAGGTCCCTTCCCACCCAAACCAGTCTGGGATTCCTGATCCTCAGCCCCTGGAGCAGAAGATTTTCATGCAGTGCAGCCAGCTCAGAATCTGTTCAGGATTCTCTCTCTCTCTCTCTTAAAAAAAGAAGTGTCTGTGTAAAGCAATTGTAATTATCATAGAGTGCAGAGCATTAGCGCAGCTACAGTTACAGTTGTGTCACTTTGTAGTGCTAATGGTGCATGGTTGGGGTTGTGTTTCCCTGCAGCGACAGCACTAAGGAGCTCTAATACCTAGCAGCCCAGGTGCCAAGATCCAGCAGTATTTTACTACAAATATAGGGGAAATGTAACAGATTTATTTCATTATTTCCACCAGTACACTGGTGGACTGGAGCACAACCCCGTCCTTCCTCCTCATGCCAGGAGTTGGGCTGTGGGAGGAAATGGTGATTCCACATAGAATAGATCCAAATCACTGCAGAATAACACAGCAGAGTGAGGGATGTATTGACCATGCATTCAGATTACAAAATAAGTGTGAGTTATGCAGCAACACTGGCATGAAGCACCCACAGAAGTGGCTGAAGAGGAGAAATATTGTCAGGAGGACAATTGGATTGGAGGAGGAAAATAAACCCACACTGACAAAATCTCAGCCCCGGTGCCAAGCAATCCCACCAGCTCTGCCCTCCCCTCGGGTCAGGAGGGTGTGAGGACACCCCAATTCCCTTTTCCTTTTACTCTGCCTTCCCTCCACTCCTTCTCCCTCTTTGTCCTCCCATACTTGCTGTGTTGGTCATCAGTCAGACCATGGAGAGGAGCCCACTGCTCACCTGGACACTTCCCTGAGCTGGACTCTGAAAGGTTCCTCAGGGATCTTCCATGGCAGCCATGGGATGCTGAGCTCCCATCACAGTGCTGGAAAGCTCTTAAACAGAGTGGGATCTTCACAGGACAGTGACAGCACCTTCTACCTTCACTCCTGCTCTCCTGACACAGCCTCTGGGGAAGGAGGAAAGGCTCCAATGAACTCTATGTAAAGCTGCAGTAACTCAGCCTTTCCTGGTGACCTGCTGTGCCCAGGGATTTATCCAGCAGTCAATGCTGGGATTCCTCTTACCATGTGCACCAGGCACCCTCAGGACTGACAATTATGGTCTGAAGTAGAAAATTCAAACGTTGCCCCAAGTGGGAGAATGGCCACAGGAGCTGCTGGACAGAGCTGGGGTGAATCAGCAGCTCCAGCTTGTCCCAATTCCAGGCTGGGCAAGCTCCCCCCTGGAGCAGCTCAGGAGGCAGAAACCCCACGAGAACAGCCTGCAAGGGAACCTTGCTTGCATTTTCTGAGACTTCCTTTGCTTTTAGCAAGAAGGTAAAATCCTGACAGTCCTGAGGGAGCTCCTCACACCCACCCCCATCCAGGCTGTAGCTGCTCTACCCCATCCACCCACTCTGCCAATAACTGAAAAACATCAACCATGTGTTCTACAACAGATTGGAGAGACTTGCTGGGACTTCAGCTGGATCTGAAACAAATTTTCCACAACTTACAGACCTTCAACCCAGCATTCAGCTTTTTGCCACTTTCAGCCCATTTCTCCACTGTGTGGTGGGCAGGGGAGTCACTATTTTCTCCTGACACCCAGAGCCACCCACCCTGTTTTTGTGATACTCTCTCAGGAGACCTACCTGGAAGCAGAGACAGAGCCTAGGAAATATCAATCCTTAAGACTTCCAGCTATGTGCAGGTACAAGGCTTGGAAACATTCCCCAGGTGTTGGAAAGGTCAGGGATTGGGAGCCTAATTGCACTCATGGGTGGTCCTACTTTTTCTGTTCTTTATGGACTCCAATATCAATATTTTGCTGATTTAGGGTGATAAAAAGCCACAACGTGTCTAAAAACAACAGAGAAAGGTGAAGAAAGCACCTGTTCTGGTCTCCTTTGTACTCAGTCTTTGGTGTCTCTAAGAAAACTCACCCAAAAGCACCACTGGGCCTTCCCTCTGCACACTTCCCTTCCCTCTACCTCCCTGTCAACTCCCTGGGCCACTGGCTGTGGCAAAGGAAGGTGCACAGGACATTTGTCAATTATTTGGCTCTTTGATATGAGGTGGTTCTGCCCTCTCGTGCCCTCTGAGCCGGGGCCATCTCCCTGCACCTCACCTGCAAGGGCACCCTGAGCTCCTCTGCATTCCTCCTTCACGAGAGATTTCCCTCCTTGAGCACAGGAAAGTGTTGGTTAAAGACCCAGGTAAAAAGAGATGGCCTGGCACCCTCTCTATCCTGCTGGAAAGGTTGTATTTCTCAGTAGCAAATTAAGGAGACTGATTGATCTAATTCTTGTGGCATTTTCCAGCTGCTTTCTCACACAAGGTCACTTCTTTGGCACCCTCATGCTAAGCCTTTCCAAGACACTTCTGCCAGGAAATTATTCATTATTTAACAAGGGAGTTTCAAAGCAAGGGCCAGAGTTCCCTGTGCCATGGCCTCTGGAGGGTTTTCCAGCCAGCTGGTGACATTTTCCTCCTGCAGCTCCTGCGAAGAGCTGCAAAGGGAAGAACACCAGGCAGCTCTGCTGGGGTGGGCTGCCTGAAGTGCCACAGCCTGCTCTGGGTGCCCAGATCCATGGAGGACTGAAGAACTGGAGGTGCCCTATGGCAGCCTGGCAGACACCCATCCTCATGCTGGCGCAGACCAGCAGCTCCTTGGAGGTCTCGGCTGGAGCCTGGTGGCCTCTGAATATGTTAAAGACAAACATTAAGCACAGAAGGCTCAAATGTGTCTTCTGAGGGGTCTAGAGAGGCTTGACCCTGCTCCAGGTTCCCGGGCAGGAGGAGAGGATGTGACACCATCCACACGATTTCCATTTCTGGGGGTGGGCACCGTGTCACTTCTGAGGGGGTGGTTTCCCAGACCCCACAATGTTCCCCCCTTGTGGCCGTGTTCACACAGCCAGAGAGAAATTTTAGAGATAATAAGTGAGTTTCTGAAGAAGAAATGTAAACAATAGCTAGATTTAGAGACAGTGTCCTTGGAGCTGTGTTAGCTGAAGCCACCAATAGAGTCAGATAAATTACCATAAGACCAATCAGCTAATGGCAACTATCAGTGTTATAAAAGTCTGTATTCAGAATAAACTTTCTCTTCATATTGTCACGGTTGGCTGGCGAGTTTCTGTCTCGCTCTCTAGCACGACTGTGACACCCCCTTGCTGATGCATTGTTTCAGGGGGCACCCACTGACTTGTTTGGCCTGTCTGTGGTCACAGAAGTGGCACCAACACATCGTGTGGGAGCTCCAAAGGTGGCCAAGCTCCCCTGGGACACCCTGACCCACAGCCTGGTGGTGTCCCTGCAGGTTTTCCAAGCTTGCTGATCCCCATGTTCCATGACTCTCACATCTTTTCCACGGCACAGTGCAGCTGGGGCCAACACACCCCTCTCCTTTCTCCCTGACCAGCCACAGCACCACAGTTCTGAGGGGCTGAGAAGGCCTTGTCCCAATTGAACATCTGGATCCCAATGGCAGCTGTTTGATGCTGCCCACCAGGTTTCCTTGTAATTTTCCTAAAGGGATGAGGCTGTTGAAGCTGAGCTGTTCCAGGCAGCTTTCCTTGGCCCTGCACTGCTGTCTGGGTGTCACTGGACCCACACAATGTCTGAGTGTTGTGTCACTGTGGGTCTGGCCAGGGGTGGGCACAGCCACCCAAGGTCAGGCCCTCACCCCCAAGTCCCCTGTGGAATTTGGAGAGACAGAACACTGAAATCTGTGGAATGCATTTCCTCCCACCACAGACCTGGGCTTCAGCAGGAAGAAGCTAAAGCCCATTTGAAACAGGTGACTGTGACCACACTAAAAATGCCTTTGCCCTGGCCAAATTGATTCAACTGTACCTGTTCAGGTCCCCATGGTGGCACCCACCTGAAACCTCCTAAGTGGGAATTTCTGTTCCTACAAATACCAGAATCCCAGACTGGTTTGTGTTGGAAGGGACCCTAAAGCCCATCCCATCCCACCCCACCCCCTGCCATGGGCAGGGACACCTTCCACTATCCCAGGCTGCTCCAAGCCCCATCCAGCCTGGCCTTGGACACTTCCATGGGAAGCCCAACGTTCCAGAGCAGAGGGAAATAAGGAAGGGCACACCCTCAGTGACCTTGAGGCAGCTGAGTATCCTGTAAGTGCTCTGTAATTGAAGACACTTCACCATGAGCCGCAGAATGCTGGTGTCACATGTTGTGCTCTATAATTACAGTGTTTCCATTACAGACTCAATTTTTAGGGGTTTATAACTTTTCTTAAGAGAGTGAGCAGTAATGACCTGTTTCTGCATTCGAAGCAGGTTTTCAGGTCATTATGTGAGTGTTAACTTTCTGCTACATTGTGTTGTAATGGAATGAGTCTTTCAGAGGAAAAGCATTCCACAGGATTGGCAAAAATGAGCATATTCATCTTAATTTTTGCATGTACTTAATTTCAGGAACTTTTATAATTAAATGTTTGGTTGCACTGGCAAATAGAAGAAGCAAATCCTTGCCATCATGAAAACAACTCCATTCCATCTGTGTGCTGTGCTGTGGAGGAATCAAAATAGCTTTACATGGAACTTCTCCTTAAAAAGCCCATTTTACCACGCTGGAAGAGCAGATGGGTGTTATTTCCTTCATGTTCTTTCTCACAGGCATTGGATCCTGCTCTCCAACTGCTATCCAGGGATCACCTTCCCAAGGGAATTGCACATTTTCCTGCACTGCTGGATTGAGTTCTGCTACAGCATCAGGAGTGGGATCTGCCACCCTGGAGTTCCAGCAGAGGTGTGGGTGTGGAGAGCGGTGGCCATGGGGACAAACCAGGACACACGAAATCTTCTGCTTCCCACAGCTGAAGGACACAAGCCACCAAATGTGTGACCCTTCCCCAGGCAACAAAACTGCCCAGGAGACCACAAAGAGTACTGAGAAAGGTCTGTTTCACAGTCATTGCCTTTTTCCTAGAAGAAGACCATCACGTTTTGTAGGATTCCCACTGGGATCATTGCTCAGGTGCTCAGCTGCAGAGTAAATCAGGGCAGTTGAGCTGAACTTGAGTTTCTCTCAGATGTGTGATTCCACCTTGACTCACAGCCAGAATTCCTTTTCCTTTAGGGAACCACCACTTTGGAGTGGGAAAAGTTGATTGTTCCCAGAGCTATGGATCTTGCAACCTGCCTGCAACTGGTGATCCCACAACTGGAAATCATTTCCTATTGGGAACATTTCCTATTCCTCTAGCAAAAATTTGCTGGCATGTTGGACAGGTGGGAGAGAAAGATAATAATTCAAAAGCTGGGAAACAGCATTATAATCCAAAACAGCCCCTCAGCCTTTCTTATCAGTCCAAAAGATGTATCTCATAGATTTCAAGCTCTTCCATGGGCAGGGGAGCTGGAATGGTAGGTGAGTCTTGGACAGGTGTTTGTGTGTAGAGTGCACCGAGGTCACAGTGAGGATTTGCAGGATGAGGGCTAGAGAGTAGCTGGTGAGAATTAGGATTTTTTCCACGGAAAGTTAGAGCAAAGCTATTTCTGAGCCCTTCAACCCACTGCCTCCCAGGCTTCATCCCCTGAGCACCTCTGCGTGTAGCAGTGGGACCTCAGGGTGTTATTCAACCAGGTGAGAAATTATCTCCCCCCTGGAGAAGAGATCTCCTTGCTCCTTGGGCAAACAGGAAAGGAGCAAAGAACTGACTTAAGGGTGCAGAAGCTGTCTCTGGCTGTCCTTTTGTAGAAGCTCCCTGGAAGCAGGGCAGAGCACAGCCCCTCTTCAGACCTTTATCAGAGTTCATAGGGTTAACTGAAATATTCCTGCTCCCACAGCTTTAATTCATTCAGAGTCACTCAGAAGCTTCTGATAATAAGACCTAATTTATAATTAGGCTTTATCAGTAATCAGTTAATTTATAGAACCCTAATTCTCACGAAGGTATTTCAGAGGCTTTGCTTATTACAATGTGGAGTTAATGCCCATAGACAACCAAATCACAGTGATAGGATGGAAGCAAATTTCAAGGTAATCCTGCTCCATAACTGCTTGAGTTATTTACTTGGGATTTCATGCAGTGGGTGGAACAGGGAGTAGCATTTCAGCCAGCAGCCAGGGACAAGGGGACTTCTTCCCTCAGACATGTCAGGGGTGGGGTATCAGTTACAGCTAAGCTCCCCTGTGCACTGAGCCAGGTGTAATCTGCCAGGGATTCCCAGAGCTTGGAGATGTGCTGGGAAATTAGTCCCGCATGGGGGAAGGGGAGATGCTGATGGGGAGGGACCCAGGGCTGAATGGTGACATATCACCTTCAAGGCTGAATTAATGGCCCACAGAGAACCACAGAACGCTCATCAGCCTCAGGTCTGATGGTTCCAACACTGCCAGTAAGAGTTCCCAAAAATTCCCAAGCAGTGGGATATTTCTAGTGGAACTGAGTCCCCAAAGGGATGGTCACTGTGCTCTTGTGCCTCTTTGGGATGCAAGCCCAAATTGTTCCCCCTTTCCTGCAACCTTGTCACCCTGCAAACCCATTTCCACCTTCCTATCGCCTCTCTCCCTGCTTTCAGACCAGTCCAACTCTGCCTCCTGGTTTCTCACCCCGGCAGAACTTTGCTCTCCCATCATTCCCTCCAAAGCACAGAGGAATAATCCAGACAACTCCTCTCTCTCTCCTTCTCTTCAAATCCTGTTAGTGATAAGTAAGGCTTACTCACAAGGAAAGGCTTTGTAACATGGCTCCAGCCTGTTACCTAGGCTAAGTAGAGGGGAGCTATGGGAGAGTGACTCAGCTGGAATAGGGGTAGAGATGTGAGAGACACGAGAGATGTGCTGTGTGACTGCTGCATGTCCACACCGTGGTGTATGGTAGCTGGTTGACTTGGGCTTGTTGTGCCTTAAAACCATGCAAACGATAACCAGCTAGCTGCTTTAAAAGGCTGGGGTTTTTGGCAATAAAGAGCACTCTTGCATCTGCCTGGGGTCCTGTTTTGGGTTGACTTTATGAAGCTATTCTCATTTGTCTGTGTAGCTTAGAAAATAAGTTTTGCACTTTTAAAATTCATTCTGAGAGCACAACGGGGGGACAATGAAGCTCGCAGATTGCTTTCACACTTTGTTCTCCTCTTTTCTGCATGCCTTCTTCGGTGGACGGTGTGTGTCTGCAGCACAGACAGAATGCTTCTCAGCTTTTTAGTTAGTTTTAGCTAGCTGAGGCAGAGAAGTTCTTTGGACTGCAGTTTTTTTCTTTTCTTTTAGATCTGTTTAAACTTGCTTTAGACTGACTACCTAGAAGAGGACTGAGAGTTTACACACCTGTGGCCTCACCGGGCCGGGCCTGGGCCGCAGCATTTCCAGTGCCAGAGGAACTGATACCAGCCTGGGACTGAGTCTGTCCTCTCGTCTGAAGGGGCAAGGGTTTTATTGTTTAATATTGTTCAATTTCCTTTTGTTGTGTTGGTGAATGCTTTTGTCTGTTATTTCAACAGTTTTTTCCACTTTTCTCCAAAGAAATCTTTTCCTGAACCAGTTGGGGGGAGGCCGTTTGAATTTGCTTTCTAGAAGAAGACCCTTTAAGGGAATTTCTTCCAAATTTACCCTAAACCAAGACAGGTCCCTGCATCGCTCATCATCAAAACAAAATCCCAGTGCTGCCCATTGATTGTTTCTCTTCCAAAAGAAGCGCAATCCACAAACATCCTTGCTGTGCCTGCTCTCAGAGAATTGGTAACTATTCTAGGCCAAGCCCAGCCCCTGGTGAGCCTGGATTGCTGCCTTGCCTTGCAGTGCAGAGCTCTCCTTGGTGGACTGTCATTCCTCCTGTCCTTAAGCCCTTGGAGAACTCCCAGTCAACCAGTTTCAATTAAATTTCAATTAACAGATCTGAGCAAAGTGTTCTCTGCCACAGCATCACCAGGAGGGCTGGATTAGAGCACAGAGACACAGAGAGCAGCTCAGCCTGAGGCCCTTCACTTTGGAACTGTGCGGCCACGTGCAAACCTCCAAAAACGGGGCTGTTCTGGTGGTGGCTGGGTCCGTGTCTGGCTCGAGGGCAGGGCTGTGGGAACAGCAAGGAGTGCCCATCCCAGCAGGGACCCCCTGGCCTGCAGGAGTCCTGGGCCAACACTTGGGTGATGCTGTCCATATGGCACAGCTGCACCGTGGCCCTGCCCTGGCCCAGCCCTGGGGGATGCAGAGCCATGGGCCACATGTTCCAGTCCATCCCTTCAGCTCCTGACTTCCCTTTGGTGTTGGATTGTGAGTGTCTCATTCACCGTTTGTATTTGTTTTACCAAAACCTTGTGAAGGGAGCTTTGTTAAGTCCTTCCAGATCTCAGCTGCAGCAGCTGTGAGTCACCACCCATTTCACCTCCCTTCCACAGGCACCACTTTCCCCAATGTTCTCCCACCCCATCATCCCGAGGGATGTTTCTGTTCCCTACATGTGCAACAGCAGTTCAGCTCGTGCTGTTCTCCAGCCCCTGCCTTTCCCTTGGAATTCCACCATTCTTCACTCAGATCCATTCCACTCCCCAGTCCACTCCTAGGACAGGTTTTCTTTGATCCCCAAATGTCTGAGCCACCTTCTCCTGATGCCACATCAGCCAGTTCTCCTTCCCTGTGATTGCAGAGGAGCTGGAGCCTGTTGTGCTTTAATTAAAGTGTATTAGCAGTGGCGTGTTATTGATTTACTGTACATTTGCATTAGCTGAGTACTTCATGCTCTTATCTGATGGGCAGAGCATGGCTACAGTGCACGGACCCTCCCTGGTGAAACTCGAGCAGGAGAAGGAGCAGGCCCACCTGGGTGGATCTGCAGAGCTCTGGCTGCTTGGCAGTGGCTCCTGGAATTGCCAGATGCAAATCCAGATGATAAAGCATGAAACCTGAAAACCAGTTTTATTCAGATTGGCAGGACTTCCCAATCCAAGTCTTTCACATTTTTTGCTTCTGTCTGTATTTCCTGTCTCTCAGCACAGAAAGTGCTGTGGCTTGTGCCCCTTCTTGCAGGGTGGGAACCACCCAGCTCAGTAAAACACACAGAAAATTGTGAGTTCATCCCGTCAGAGCAGGCTCAGGGTGTGGGAGGTCAGACCTGATGCTTCTGTGACCAGGGGAATACCCTTGAGGTGTGCAAGGAAACCTGGGGTTGTCCCCACCAAGCCAAAAAGGCAGTTCCTATGCTCCAGTGGGTGCCTCCAGCAGCCCAGTGAAGCCAATCTTGGTACCTCGCCAGAAAACAGAGCTCAGCACTCCCTCCTTCCACCCTGCAGTCTTTGCAGGCGGGGGAATTCTCAGGCAATGTCTCCTCCTGCCTGGTAAAGGTCTCCTTCTTGTCCATCCTGTGCTGCACTCAGCAGCTGGGTTATGGGGCAAGGAGAGGACGGGGACATGGCAGAGACAGGAAGGGGGCCAGGCACATCTCAGTGAGCTCAGTGAAACACCCAGCATAGGTGAGACAGGTTGGGTGAGAGAAAGTGGGGAAATGGCTCATTCTGCTGCAGCTTCAGGTCACAGATGGGCAGGGGCGTGGAATCACAGATTCAGAATCACAGAATCACGGAATCATGGAATCATAGAATCACAGAGTCATAGAATCGTATAATCATAGAGACATAGAGTCACAGAATCACAAAATCATAACGCCATTAAGGTTGTAAAAGACCTCCTAGGTCATTAAGTCTGAGCAAACACCCCCATGCCCACTAAGCCAGTGGGGATCAGGGCACCAGGAGCCTGTGAAGGATCCCAGCTGACCAGATCCCAGTACCTGCACCAAGCTGCACTTCACAGCTTTTGCTTGGTGTTGTGATATCTGTCACACGAAGCCAGGCAGAAAGTCCTGACCCACACAGGATGTGTCTGGAGCGACTGCACAGTCGTGGGAGTGTGTGGTGGGAATGTTTGCCCACCCCTGGGTGTTTGCATTGGCTGCCCCAATGGAGGAGCCCTGGCTCCTCCACAGTGTCCGTGCCTCTGCTTTCCAGGGGTGGCTGGGCTGGACTTTAACTCCATGGGGGTCCATGCTGGGTTTGCAGTCCCACATGCCCTGAGCAGCTGCAGAGGTGAACCACACTGACCCCACTCTGCCTCAGCAGGGTCTCCTTGAGAGGCTTTAACACCACAGTATCAGTATCAGCTCCTGTGGGCCAGGTTCTCTGACTGGTATTGATGCAGCACCTGCACACTGAAGTCTTTGAACTCTCCATCAAGCCTGGTCCATCACCTGGTGTCTTTTGAGCACCTTGAGGACGGATGTGACACCCCTCAGGTGGCCCAGGGGCTGAGGCAGACACAGGGTTGCTGGTGCCACTTCACCCCAGCCCTGGGCTGGTGTTCCAGCCAGATTTCAATGCCATTTAACCATGGGAGAGCTGAACAGAATCAGAGCTGGCCATGCCCATTGCACTTCTTCCAACAATATTTCACTGCTCATCAGAAGGTCAGGGGGAGCATTAGCTCAAAATGCATCCCAGAAATAGCTGAGCCACCCACAGGACACAGCCCCACCTCCAGCAAGGCTGAACAAGACTTTTGTGTCACAGGAGGGTTTGCACCTCCCAGCCCAGGGCCAAGGATGGACTCCTGGGGAAGGACCAGGCTCATGGGCTGCAGTTTTAACAGCTCCTGAGGCTCTCCTGGAAGAGAAGCCAAACTCAGCCCATGTCTGCAGGACCCCACAGCCCAGGGGCAGGGCTGAACCCCATGTCAGCCGAATGATGTCCTGTGCTCTGGTCCCAGCTGACTTTGAAAGTGAGGACAATGACCCTCCATTAAGCTCCTTACCCATGGCCATGATCCACATGTGCTTCAGCACAAGGAACTGGAGCTCAGACTCAAGGAGGTCTCCCAAAACCAGGCTAAGAACAGCCTCAGCTTGTCCATATTGAAGGCACGGTGGATTTATGGCAGACTCCAGGTAGATCCCTTGGTGCACAGGTACAGCCCAAGATTTGGCCCAGCTTGGGCTGAACACATCATCCCCCCACGGGAGAACTTGAGCATCTGACAGCCTGAAATCTCCAGGGTTTCACACGCACCCTCTGCCTTGGGGGAACAATTTAGCAGCAGAAGTGAACCCCACCCTGCTGGAAAACCCCAGCACACATTGGGAAGTCCCATAAACCAGATTACCTGCAGCAAACCTGGTTGATCTGCCTCTGCAATGGCACCATGGAGAGTCTGCTCTGCTCCCTCAGTCTGCAGCTCCTGCCCACACACAGCTAGGGGCACGCAGGAGGGGGGCCTCAAGCAGCATCCTGAGCTGCTGAGTGCTCCTGGAGACATGGCTGAGGTCCTGGCCAGCTCTGTGTTCCCAGCAGGAAGGAGATGGGATGTGGTGTTCAGCAAATACCACTCCACAGGTTGCCCAGAGAAGCTGTGGCTACCTCTGGATCCCTGGAAGTGTCCCAGGCAAGGTTGGATGGGCCTTGGAGCGACCAGGGACAGTGGATGGTGTCCTTGCCCATGGCAGGGGGTGGAGCTGGATGAGATTGAAGGTCCCTGTAAGGTCCCTTCCAGCCTGCCACACAAACTTTGGGGCTAAACAAGCAGCAATCATCACCTTCCTGCCACCTCCAAAGATGCTCTGCTGCCCTTAGACAGACCTTTGGAAACAGTAATATCTCCTGCGCTCCCAGCCAGGGCTTCCTCACAGCTTGGGCATGCCATGCCTGTGGTCCCCTCTCAGTTTTCCTGCTCTCAGTTTTTGGTCTGTCAATGCAGTGTCCAACCCTGTGCTGTTTGCAGAGACACCAAGTAACTGCATTCAAATACTCAGACAGCTGTAAATAAACAGATCTTCAGGGTAATTCAAAAGAATACTGAAAGAAGACAGAGCTGGCCTATATTAATCTCAATGAGTTCTCAGCAAAAACGAATGTGAAGAGCACATTTCCATATGGGGGCAGTTTCATCAGCTGACAGAGGTGAGCTGAGTAACTCAATCTGTTCTTCACTATGGATGTGGCAGCTATTTTAAATATTTGGGGGTTCAGAGTTATCTGCTCCTGCACCATTGTTTAAATTGATTTGCAATGGTTCTTCATTGACCGTGCTGCAGAAAGCTCAAAGAAAATAAAAATGTCAGACCCTCACTAGAAGACCTGGAACAACGTCAGCCAACTGTGAGCATCATCCACCGCAGCACCTGGAGCAAAGTTGGGTCTGCATCTACCCTAGCTTGTCACTTCTCCTGTGCTCATTATTGGGGCTGTGGGGACATCACCACTCCCACACTGGAGTCCAGACTGCACCTCTTGGGCTTGCAGTGGACACAAACCCAGGACAAGCAGCCATCGTGGAACCCTGCTGGGACTCTGGCCCTTCCCCTTCAGCCCACACTCATCATTCTGTTTGTGAGCTCTCACTGTGCTGTGAGAGCTCCACCCTGTGCTGCTTTATCCAGGGCTGATGTGCCTGTGAATCCCTGCCTCTATTGCCATCTTCCTTCCTCTGGGATTCCACCCAGAGATATTCCCTACCACAGTTTTATACCCTGCCTTTGTGGCCATATGCCAAAATTGTTCCAGCTGAAGTGACTATTTCAGCCTCCACGAGAACACTCTGTCTTCACAAATTTGTACCTTTTCCCAAAATTCTTCTTTTGGAATGAAACTGCTCTATGGAAAGTTGGAGGGAAATCAATCTGGCCACATTTGCATTAGGAGAGAAGAGGAAAATCATACTATTTTCCTACCTTGGAAAAGCCCCCAAAACCCTGCATTAGAGATCCTTTCCAACCTCAGTGACTCTGGTTCTGTGACTCTTCATCCAATGCAAGGAGCTCCTCAATCCTGACACTCTGCATCCCACCCAACCCACTGCAGAGGAGCAGCAAAGGGGCAGGGATGGAGACAAGGGAGAGCAGACGTGGGCTGAGTGTTGTAACAGTGTTTGGTGGCCACCAAGCGGATCCATCATGAGAAGAAAAGAAACTGTTGAGCAGACTAACAAACCTTCACAGGCCCAGGTGGAGCAAGTTCCTTTCAGTTCCATATTCCTACAGCTGTGCCATCAGTGAACTCACCTACTGGTGATCCTGGGTTAGTCCATAGGGTTTAAAGGATTGGAGGTTTTGCCTGGATGCACGTTAAGCATTCTCCCAGGAAACCAAATACAAACACAACAACCCCAAAGGTCAGAGGGAAGAAGCAGGGAGGGATTCACTGCAGCTTCCAGTGATGGGCTGTGGTGTGTGGAGGTGGAGAGGGGTTCAGAGGAACCCCCAAGAGAACAAAGCTCCAACTGTCCCCCTCCATGGGTGACTTGGGATATAAAGTAACACTGGTGTGCCCACACAGCAGAGCTCATCTCTGAGTCTGTCACAACAAAGTACAACTTTGCTTCAGCTAAAACTGTTTCTAATTGGCTAAAACCAAAGGAAATTTGGTCCCCTGTTTAATGAAAGGATCTGTTCAGAGACTTTCATCACTCAAAGGGTTTTTGAGCCACGCAATGGTTTACGTGACTGGGTTTCATCAGCTCAACACAGTTCAAAACCTTCTGGGTTGGAAAAAAATGGTTCACAAAATGTGATGCTCCAGCAGAAGTAAACACAGACCTGCCAAATTACTGCAGCTTAATGAGTTCCCCCTCATCAGCTGAGCTGCTCTTGTGTGTACCCTCTTTGAAGTCAAATGTACTCATGTAAGCACCCTAAGAGGCTTTAGGAAGGGATTCCTGTTTGGGCAAAGGCTCACAATGGCTGGTGCTGGCATTGTCAAGAATTAGGTGGCTGCTTTGCTAATATTTTCCTCCTGTCCTTGCCTCCAGTTGAGTCTCTGCTTCATAGCCTGGCTCTAAACAACATCCCTGAGCTTTTATCTGCAGGTGACAAACATAGGCATACAAACTGGATTGGCAGGAACACAAAGAAAGCTTTCATCTCATCACTGCACGAGGCACTTACAGGAACTTCTCAAGGAAAAAAGAGATTATGCATCAACATTGTGAGCATAAAGACAATTTAAAAGGGATGTTAAAAAACTTCATGTCAGGAAAATATAGAACATCTGCAAACAGATGAGTATTCAGTAATAAGCTACGTCAAATCTGGGAGGAAAGAGACTGTTTTCTTGCAGTGACAAGCCCAGAGAACATCCCAAAGGGGATTTGAACAAGGTAAAGAGCTCCTTGTGGTCAGAAAACTCAGCTGGCTGCGTGCTGCACTTGGGGTTGTTGGGCTGGGCCTGTTTCACCTGCTCCAAGCTCCTGTCTCTGCCACATCTCACACCTGAGGCAGGTGGGCAGGGCTGACCAAGGCTGGGACAGGGAACTGTCCTGGAAGATTTCTGGACTTCACACACACACACACCCTCCCAACACTCAGTTTTGTGGTAGTTTATGGTATTTTGCCACCAGCTTTGGCAGGGGGTGACAGACACAGCAGGAGAGTTGCAGGCTGTCCTATGGTCCCTTCTGGGTGAGTGACTCTGCAGGAACACACAGAGTGACTGTGATTATTATCATAATCTAGGAGGACAGAAAGACTCACCTGCTAAAGAACAAGCTGGTTTAGCTGGTTATCAGTCCACTAATTAGTGGATAACTAATGGTAATACATGTTTGTTCCCAGCTGTCAGCAGACACTGCCTGCACTTGGGCACCGATGCCTCAGAGGTGCCGCATCCACCCGGGAAGCGCTGAGCTGAATCCATGTGCCAGCACAAACACTGCCAGAGCTGCCAGGGTAAAAGGGGTCTGGGTTTCCCTGGCTGGCTTCACCTTTCCAGGGCTCTGTGCTCTTGCCTCTACCAGCTGGATGCAGCCTGGGAGCCAGCTGGATGCAACACGGTGCCAGCTGGTGGGGCTGCCGCCTTCTCTGGGATGTGGCTCTGGCTGAGTTTGCTGCCTTCTGCACAAACAGTTGGCAAAGAGATGGCTCAGAGGGTCACTGTGGTCCAGGGTGTCATCCCCTGGGACATCCTGACAAGAGCCATCCCCACTACCCACAGCATTTTGCTGATATCTTCACTGAGCAAGTCCAAAAAGGCCTCCCCGGGGGACTCAGCCAAGTGGCTGCTGCTTTTGCCATATAATTTGTGATGCACTTGTTCAAACACCTCCCTGCTCCTGCCCTGTGCCTGGACACCAGCCTGGACAGGCTGTCCTGACCTTCTCCAGCTGCTGACTTAACTCAGGGCAGCATCAGTGTCCTGAGAAATGAGAACCTGGGTAGGCTGGTGGATTTGGACCTGTGCTGTGTGCAATGTTCTACCTCTCAAGCTCAGTGCCAGCAAGTTGGCACTGTCACTGCTCCTCTGGGTTTAAGATGAAATCATGCAAGATTTAGGCCTCAGCGCAGTCTGGAGCCTGTCCCACCAAATGTCCCTCTGCACTCCCAAGGAAGGCAATGAAGTCCAAGGAATATACTGCTCTTTGAGAGTCCCGTTGGAAGTGGCAACCCAGGGCTCAGTCAGGTGCTCCAGCTGGGCACAGCCCCAGAGCTCTGCAGGGTGGGCATCCAACACAGCAACCCAAAATCCACTCTGAAATCCAGGCATTACATTTCAAGCACTGGCTGTTGTCACGAGACCTCCTGAGCAGTGCATGCCCTGTTTCTGCAGGCCCGAGAGAAGGCCCTGCCACCTCCAGCCACTTGTCGCTCCCTGTTTGTCCCTTCCACTCTGACGCAGAAGGAAATGTTTTAGCTTGCTTTCCCTGCAGTGGATTTGAGAGTGATCCCAGTGTCCCTGCATCCAGCAGGGCTGGCTGATAAGCAGGAACAAGTTGCTGGGGAAGTGGCCACATTTTTTGCATCTTTGACCATTTGAAAGTGAGCTCCCACAGTGCCAGGAGGCCAGGCAGAACTGCAGGAGCAGCGGGAGGGGGCTGCACAAACCAGCTGAGCACAGGCTGCTTCCTGCACTCAGCTCAGCAGAGTGCAATATTTCGACTGAAATGATTTAAACTTCAGTGGGCATGAAGGGTGTGAATCATCTGACTTGCAGCAGGTGCCTGGTGCTCTTTTGAGCACCTGGATGTTTGGCAGGGGTTCCTCCCCAGCACCCCAACAGCAGCAAGGCTCCTGTGAGTGCCTGCATTCAGCACAGCCTGTGCAGGGACACGGGCACAGTGTCTGCCATGGGCTGAGAGTCACCTCCTCAGGCCATCCCCAGGCCCTGCTGGTTCTCCACCTGCCCACCACCACTTGTCAAACACAGCCATTTCCCCCCAGATCTGATCTTTATCTCAAGGGATGCCTCCCAATGAACTCAGGTTGCACAAAAGCAATCTGCTCTGGGACCAGGCTGGTTTGTGCCTTCCCAAGGCTCCCTAAGAAGTCAGGAGCTGTCCATGTGTCCTGCCAGGGGTGGCTGTGTGGCACCAGACACCTGTCCCCATCCAGGTGAGCTGGAGCTGGGCTGCAGGGAGGGAGGGAAGGGTGCTCAGCACACAGAGATGGCAAAGCTGCACCTCCCTCATATGGCACCTGTGCTGCTGCCTGGGGGTGAGCCCTGGGACACATCAAGGCTCCTCTGGGGACCTAGGGCAGGTAAAGCAGGAGGAGGAAGAGGATATACAGAACACAGCACCCAGGAACATGTGTGTGCTGGGTCTGTGAAGGGCTTTACTGACTTCTGCTCACCTGGGGAGCACCTTCTACCTGCAAATATCCCCTTGAAGCACACTATTGGTCTGCATAGGAACCCAGACAGCTGGAAAGCCTTTTATGGACCTGCTGGTCACTGCCTCTGGACCACAGAGGAATCCAGTTTGGAAAAGTCATTTGGAAGCTTGGAGAAATTCCACCCAAGATAGTCACACACATGTAGCACTGAATGCATACAGCTCTTTCCCTCTGTTTATTCTTTGGGGCTCTTCCTGTCTAGCCTGAATGAAACAGGTAAATCACAGAATCATTTAGGTTGGAAGGGAGCTTTAAGGTCATCAAATCCAACTGTCAACCAGCACTGCCATGGTCACCACTAACCCATGTGTCACATTCACACATTTTCTAAACACAACCAGGGATGATGACTCCAGCACTGCCCTGAGCAGCCTGTGCCAATACCTGACCACCCATTAATGAAGAAATTTTCCCTGATTTCCAATCTAAGCCTCCCCTGGTGCAACCTGAGGCTGTTTCTCCTTGTCCTGTCACTGGTTACTTGGGAGAAGAGCCTACTTCCCTTGGCTGCCCCTCCCTGTCAGAGAGTTTGGGCAGTGAGAAAGTTCCCCTTTTCTCCAGGCTGAGACCCCCAGCTCCCTCAGCTGTTTCTTATCAGCCTTAAGTACATGGTCCTTCCTGCCATCAACTGCCTTCGCCAAGTTTTGACTGAATTTCTCCTTAATGACTCCAGCTTTGTCATTTCGGGGATGTTCCGGCAATAAGATATGACAAGGTGTGAATTATAGGACAATAATTCATGCCTGGAGCAGTGTCAGGCACAAGGCTGGGAGCTGAGGGCTGTCCATGCAGTTCAGTGTGAATTATTGCACCATAATTCATGCCGTGAGGACATGCTAAGGGATTAACCAGAGACTATCTACACAAAAAAAATGGGTTAAGACTCTTCATTTTCTTTAGCTTGCTGGATTAGAGGGGACATTATACTCTCTGCAACATTCCTTTTGGTCCATCCCCGTGTTTTCTTTGCTGGAGTCAAATGAAAACAGCCTGATGTGAAAGGGGTGAGGACCATGGGGGCTCCTTGCATTGGGAGCCACCAGCTGCAGGCAGAGCAGTTGGCACC
This sequence comes from Leptocoma aspasia, assembly GCA_013399835.1. Taxonomy (NCBI): domain Eukaryota; kingdom Metazoa; phylum Chordata; class Aves; order Passeriformes; family Nectariniidae; genus Leptocoma; species Leptocoma aspasia. Next base: position 110,887 of record VXAX01005977.1, read on the forward strand.
TACCTGCTCCTCCTCCCCCTTCCCTGCTTTAAATTTCCAACACCTGATCCTAAAGCATTCAGGAGCTCAGCACAAAGCAGGAGCAGGGGTCCCTTCCCCTGGAGGGCACAGGCTGGAGGGTGTCACACTAGGTGGCACCTGGAGCTGTGGTGAGCTTTGTCTGCTGCTGTGCCTGAGCACAACCTCCCCCTCCCACAGGCAGGAACACCCGAGGCACTGAGCAAAGGGGAAAAGGAATTTCAGCAGCACAAGGGACAGCCCAAAACCACCCCTGCCTGAGGTTGCTGGGCTGCTTCTGCCTTTTCACTGCCTTTGGTGGCCAGTCAGGTCCAGGGGAGAGCTCTGGAAAAGGCTTTGCTGAGCATTTTAAAGGCTGGGGTTGCAGTTTTCATGCAGGCAGTCCACAGAAAGTCACACTTGTGAAATCTTTAATTATTTTTTTTTTAATCTGAGAAAACAGCCCCCAGTGACAGTCATCCCTTCCTAGAAAGCTGCTACAGTTCAAAAATAAACCAGATTATTCTCCAGGGCTCTATGGGAAGTGATCTGCCTCCAGGAGCTCCCCAAACAACTCTGTTTTGCAGTAAACATGATCCAGCCTGCCCCTGTTTTGGGGCTTCAAAGATAGATGCCCTAAAATCTCTTTCCAGGGTTTTTTTCTGTTGAACAAGGAGGCAAGTCCTCACCCTGCATTAAGTGCTCTCCGTGTAGGGGTGTCTCCAATCCCTTGTGTGCAGTGACAGACCTGGGAGAGCCCTGAGGAAGAGGAAGCTCCCTTCATCCCAGAGCTGGCCACCCCAGGGACCAGGGCTGTGGGTGATTCAGTGTGGCTTGGCTGCTGACTGCCGTGGACCTAAGGCAAAAGATAATTTAAGGTTATCCAGAGCAAATTCCAAGTCATTATTCGGGCTTCAGTTGCCCAGTACGTATAGATCTCATTTTGAAATGTCTCCAGGTTAATTGATTGCTGTTTCAGACAGCTATTGATTTTCAAATAATTATTCTAATTATTTGCCATCCAGCTAGCTTTCTCTCCCTCTCCTCAGGCAGTCTGAAAACATTGCCTTGCAGAGTCCCACACAAGAGGCTGATTTTTAGTGCTTCCATTGGAAGATGGGGAACAGAGACAGCACAAGGCTGGAGAAGACCCTGCCTCGTCCTCTGCCTCTGGGAGGGACATGGGACCCTCCACGATGCCCAGGCCCTGCTCCAGGGCTGCCAGGGCACTCTGCAGATTGACAGCAATGCCACGGGGTGAGAGTTCATGACAGCTCTGCAGGTTGGTCTCCACCAGCCTTGGGAGGAACCTTCTGGAATCTGGAGAGCCCAAAAGAGCTCAGCTGCTCCTCAGGGTTCCTGTGTCCTTGTCCACACTGGCACAGAAAGCTCCAGATGAATCCCAGACTTCAGGACTGCAGGAGGCACCAGCTCTGCTCCAGCCCTGCTGCTGACACCAAGGACTCCCTGTGGAACTGAATGTTACAGATTTATTCACCATTTCCCTTGCAATGCCACTTAAATGTGCCAAACAGGACCAGGAGTTCTTTCCCAGGTTCTGTGCAGATAGAAGATGCCATCTGAAAAGACTGAATTCAGTCTATTTTCAGCCTAAAATCAACCAAGAGGAAATAAAATAGGACAGAAATATAATGACGACGTTGATTTGAGAGTCAGTCAAATTCAATAAACTTGACTTTTTAAATCACCAGTTTTCATTACACTCCTCAAAATTCTGAATTACTCTAATAGATCAAAAATATTTCAAAATACCTTTATAACTTAAAAAATTGCATATGGGCTGGATGGGATTCCCTACATTATTCCAGTGGGAACACAGTATCTGCTCACCTGGAATTGCACAGGGAGTGGGACGGATAAGCTGGATAGCCTTAGGAGGGGCTGGAGGATCTTCTTTGTAGAAAGAAATCCAGGAGCTCATGAGTGTGTGAAGCAAGATAGGGAGGAACATAAAGAGAAGGAACAGCTGGGATATCTCATCTGGCCATAAAGGACAGAAGGACAAACACTGAGATGGAGGGCAGCCTGAGCAGGCTGGCAGGTGACACCAAGCTGAGGGTGCAGTGACACTCCTGGAAGGATGGGACATCACACAGAGGGACCTGGGCAAGCTCAAGAAGTTTCCCATGGGAATGTCATGATGTCTGATAAGACCAAGGGCAGGTGCTGCACCAGGGTCAGGGCAACCCCAGACATGAGCACAGCCAGAACTCCCTGGGAGCAGCTCTGGGAGAAGGACCTGGGGGTTCCTGTGGGGGAAAGCTGGACCTGCCCTGGCCGAGTGTGCTGGCACCCAGAAGGCCAAACACGTGCTGAGCTGATCCCCCAGATTGTGCCCCTGGGCCCCAGTGCTCAGGTGAGATCCCACCTGCAGAGCTGCCCCAGACCTGGGGCCCAGTGCAGGAAGGACCTGGAGCTGCTGGAGAGAGCCCAGAGGAGGCCACGGAGATACTCCAGGGGCTGGAGCCCCTCTGCTCTGGAGCCAGGCTGGGAGAGCTGGGGGTGCTCACCTGGAGAAGAGAAGGATTCCGGGAGATCTCAGAGCCCCTGACAGGGCCTAAAGGGGGTTTGTGAAAAGGAGAGGAACTTTTTACATGAGGACATAGTGATAGAAAAAGGGGTGGCAGTTCTAAACCAAAAGAAGAGAAACTTAGATAAGATTTTAGGATGAAATTTGTCCCTGTGAGGGTGGGCAGGCCCTGGCACAGGGTGCCCAGAGAAGCTGTGGCTGCCCCTGGATCCCTGGCAGTGCCCAAGGCCAGGCTGGACAGGGCTTGGAGCAGCCTGGTCTGGTGGAAGTTGCTCCTCCCCATGGGATGAGCTTTCAGGTCCCTTTCATCCCCAATCATCCCATGTACAGAGATGAAGTGGCAATTCTCTCTATTTCCTGCATTTCTTTACTACAAGGTGGCAGCTGGCACGGTGGGGAGAGGCTCTTTGTGCCACCACACCCTGAGCTGGGGGCACTGCCCATGGGGTGCCCAAAGAAAATCCTTTTCTGCAGGACATTGCTGTGGGAGTTGAGTGCAGGAGACCTACTGCAGGCAGTAATAAAACATCAGTGGCATCTCTAAAAATTATCTATGATAATTTTCTAACACAAAAGAGATGGCACCTAACGTGAGGTAATTCTATTTTAGATCTTATTATGACGGATAAAGATGAATTGATCACTGAACTAGAAATCGGTGGTTGCCTGGAGACCAGTGATCATGACCTGATTGCATTAATTATGGGATAATAAAAGATGGTCCCAACCAGTAACATATACCTGGTGCTTCTCCCTGGATCTGTGAGGCTGAATAAAGAGGTGAGGGAAACTTACTGGGAAGAAAAATAAGCATGTACGTAAATGAGTGAAAAATAAAAAGTTCCCACTAAGAGTTCCCAGCCTGGCTAAAAGGTTCTATTTGTGCAATAATTTTTGAAGAATGGTGTTTGATTTTGAGATCTCTCTAGGTGAAAATGAAAGCAACAATTAGAAAAAGAAGCAGTGCATAAAGAATAGGGGGGGGAAAGGGGAAAAACTAGTAATCAGGATAATTTAACATTTCTTAGTGGTGGGAAATTGATAAGGGAACCAAATGCGTTAAAGAAAAATCTGGCTGATGAGTTATAGGTACTAAGAGCTGTTATTATCAACAAGAAAAAGAATCCTAATTGTGGTCTCTGCTTCTACATGAAAAAGATTATAAAAATGATAAAATTAGATGGTAAAATTAATAACAGTGTCACCAAGAGGATCCAAAAATGTCAGAGTGTCATTATCTTGGTCAAACAGCTCATAAACTCCTCGGGGCATTGGAGGAAGCTTAAATTTAGAGAATCTACAAGAGACTTTTTCGTCGGAGGGCTTCGGGGCACTGCAGCAAATGGTCCATTGCATACTGCAGGGGCTTGCTGAAATCCAGCATTTCCCCCCTTTGGGCACGGGGCTGACCCAGGCCACAGACTGCCCTTGTCCTGAGCCTCTCCTCTGTCACTGCACTCACAGTGTTTAAAAATAATGTCTTTAAAAATGATGACCAATTGCCCTCCCTTACTCTGTGTAGATCTTATCTGGGGACAGCTCCTGGCTCACGGCCTGCTGCTGCAGAGCACTGGGGAAAAGCAGTCAAACCATGATTATTTTTAATCGAAACCTGAGATTATTTGTATAACCACCATTATGAGAAGTGCTGGACCCCTGGCAGACTCTGACACATTTATCCTTGCAGGCAGCGATGAAGGAGAGAACAGGATTAGCTCACATGGGTAGAAAGCAGGGTTTGACCCCAAGTAGGATGGTCCCACTCCCAGTGATGCCACAGCTGTGTCACCAGCACCTCTGTGGCCATGTCCAAGTGTCACCTGAGTTTAGGAGGAGGTTTTTGATCCTGTACTTGCCCCCAGGATGCTGCAGCCATGGACAGCGGCCTCGTCCCTGAGCTCCAAGCCCCAGGAGAGGACAGGTCAGCACCCAGGTGGGCCAGTGACAGGGCTCAGAGCCTCTCCAGGTGATGGAATGTTGTTCCTACACAGACCTGGCATAACAGCCCCTGGAGCTTGCAAAGTGCTCGGAATTGTATTGTAAGCCCAGAGCTGTGTCTGTCCCACCATGGTGCTGCAAAATGGGTGAAGGTGGACCCTGCATCCACAGCCAGCAACAAGATCCCCTTTGAGTTAAGACTTTACTCCTGTCTTGCTTATTTATTTGCATTTCCACAGCATCAGGAGGTCCCCTTGGGGACCTTGCCAGCTTTGGCACAAATTAGATGCTCCAGGTCTCAAAGAGCTTCCAGTGTGTCCAGCAAGTGGAAAAGGAGGAAAGGCCCCTCTGCCCCAGCCTGGAGCCTTGCAGTGGGGTTGTTGTGATCCAGCTACAGAACCTGGCACTTTGCCTTGTTGAACCTCCTACAACTGCTCTCATCCCATCCATCCAGCCTGTCCAGATCCCTCACAGTGCTGCAGAGGTGGAAAAGGCCCCATCCCTCAGGTGCCCTGGGCCCAGAGCCAATGAACGCTAAAGTCAGCATCGAGAAGAAAACTGAATCACAGAATCACGGTATGGTTTGGGTGAGAAGGGACCTGAAAGACACCTTGTTCTACCCTCCTGCCATGGGCAGGGACACCTTCCACTGTCCCAGGCTGCTCCAAGCCCCATCCAGCCTGGCCTTGGACACTTGCAGGGATCCAGGGGCAGCCACAGCTGCTCTGGGTCTCATCACAGACAGGCAGTGAAGGGACAGTGGAGCTACAGGCAGCACCAAGGAGGGTTGCAAGCTTCTCCCAGCTTCTTGCTCATTCTCCCTGCTCTGTTCTCTGGTGCCACCTCTTATACCCTTGATGCTACACCTGTTCCACCTGTGTGCCCTTTTATGATCGGTCAGTACATGGATTATTGCCTTTAATGCCAGGTACCTGCTCTACACAGCTGTAGCCCTTTAGGGAGGAGAGTCATCACAGCCCCACTCCCAATTGCCACAAGCTGTGTGCCTACAACACTCTGGGCACCCTGTGCCAGGGCCTCCCCNGCTGCAAAATGGGTGAAGGTGGACCCTGCATCCACAGCCAGCAACAAGATCCCCTTTGAGTTAAGACTTTACTCCTGTCTTGCTTATTTATTTGCATTTCCACAGCATCAGGAGGTCCCCTTGGGGACCTTGCCAGCTTTGGCACAAATTAGATGCTCCAGGTCTCAAAGAGCTTCCAGTGTGTCCAGCAAGTGGAAAAGGAGGAAAGGCCCCTCTGCCCCAGCCTGGAGCCTTGCAGTGGGGTTGTTGTGATCCAGCTACAGAACCTGGCACTTTGCCTTGTTGAACCTCCTACAACTGCTCTCATCCCATCCATCCAGCCTGTCCAGATCCCTCACAGTGCTGCAGAGGTGGAAAAGGCCCCATCCCTCAGGTGCCCTGGGCCCAGAGCCAATGAACGCTAAAGTCAGCATCGAGAAGAAAACTGAATCACAGAATCACGGTATGGTTTGGGTGAGAAGGGACCTGAAAGACACCTTGTTCTACCCTCCTGCCATGGGCAGGGACACCTTCCACTGTCCCAGGCTGCTCCAAGCCCCATCCAGCCTGGCCTTGGACACTTGCAGGGATCCAGGGGCAGGCACAGCTGCTCTTGGTCTCATCANTCCCTGTGGCCTCCTCTGGACTCACCCAGGTCCCTGTCCTGGAGCCCCGGCAGGCTCTGAGGTCCCCCGGGCGAGCAGCCCGAGCAGGACCAGCCGCTGGAGCGGAGCCGCAGCCCCGGATCCCAGCTGCAGCCCCTAGAGGGGCCGGCCCCGCTCCGGGGAGGGCTTGCCTTGCTCTGGAAGGCAAAATACAGCTTTCCAGAATGCCAGAAAGGTAATTTAAATGTTAAAACATTTGTGATTGCATAAATTGCACGTATTATTCCAATTGAATTGTAGTGGGATTAATCTGACCTTAATAGAATACTACTAATAATTTATATTATTATCTTTAATAATATTAATTCTACTTAATTTTTTCCCCATTTACTTTGTTCATTTAAGGGCAGCTCCAGTGAGCTCTGGAGCATTTAGCTCGTGGTGTGCAGCAGTCACTTATCATTTGCACAAGTGGGGATTCCACCAGGCAATTTTCAGAGAAATAAAGATCATCTTTCAGTGAAAAGAACTTAAAAAAATTACAGTATTAAATGAGTAGATATTAATGTGTCATATTTAGAATATAAAACAACCCATAATCTGTTCTGAAGTCTCTTCCACCTAAACATATACTTTTTTTTTCCTTCTAGAGGGATCTTTTATTCTGCTGTTTAACTTATTAGGCACTACCATTCCAACTGTTAAAATAAAATTGTTAAGATCATAATGTCAGGGAAATAAAAACCTTGGCAGTATGATAGTGCCTTGTGAGCAGAGCATCACAGTTTGTAGGGGATGAATTGGAATTGCGCATTTCATTAGAATTTATATCACAAGCCAAGGGATGAGGCATTATTTCATTAAGTATCTTGAAATTTCACCAACCTAATGAAGCTGTCAAAATTCTATTAATAAAGCACTGGAAATATTTGTTTGTTTGTAAGGATGTATTTGCTATTATTTAATGTTGTATTTGCAATTTGTTAATTTATGAGCAGAGGCGCAGCAGCGCAGCGGGAGGAGAGCGCCGCGGGCTGTGAGAGGGGCTGGCAGAGAGGGGCTCCCAGGTGGCCAAGGAGCTGCTCTGTCCTGTGTCACCAGATCTGCTCCATGGGGAGGGAATGGGACACTCTTTACCAGAGCTGGTGCTGGGAGAGCCACCAGAGCACAGCTACATGCCACCACCTCAGTGTTAATATGCATTTTTAAATGTGCCGTTTCCTGCTTACTCAATTTTACCTTTTTTTAATTTCCAATTAATCTCTGAAGGGGACCAAAGCTCAGTGAGAGCTGTGCCCTGCTGATGTTGAGTGAGAGCTGTGTTAGCTACTGTTTGTAATTACCACTGCCAAAGAAATCCCCAGTTTTACTGAGTGCCATTCTGTGAGGATCCGTGGTTTCCTGCCACTTGCACAACTGGATTGGGCACAGCTCAGACTTACCCGAGCTGGGTCAGCTGCTGTGGCAGGATTACAAATGACAGCATGTTAGATTTTGGTCAGGCTCTTTGTCTTGCCTGAGCTCAGGGAAGTTTGTGGGGTGTTTTTGGGGTGATGCTGTCTGCGGTGGGGCGGCTCAAAAGGCTTTCCTGGCGTGTGTCAGGCAGGGACACATTACTCACACGCAGGGAAGCTGGGACTGCATGGTTTGTGAGTGAAAATAAAATTAATCACACCACTCAGTCATGTATTATTTAGTATATTTCATTTGTGATGATAACAAACAGCCAGGAAATCTTTCTCTTCTTCAACCTCCTGCCCCATGGCCCACACGGGATGAACTAAAGTGGTTATAATGAATTTAAAAGACAGTTTATGCTCGTTAGTCAACCCATGGCTTGTGGACCAGCTCTCCCATGTGTGTGGCTGCTTCCCGTTGCTCCAGAGCAGCTACCACCGTCCCAAGCTCCCTGCTCCATGAGGCTTCACCCCAGCAGAGCAGTGTGACAGCCCCAGAGACCCAGGACCATGAGGGCTGGAAGGGAGGTGAATCCTTATGGGAAACTAAAGGAAAACCCTGCAAACGAGCCTTGCTTAATCAACTTTCAGTTATGAAGTGTAATCTCGTAAGAGACCATTGTCAAATAAATTCTGCCAGTGAAATTTATATGTAAGATTTCCGTGAGTATTAATTACACAGGAAGGTTGCAGGGTCTGCATTACTCCACTAATAGGATCTTCAGGAAAAAAAAAGACAGGTCTGCCACAATGTATTAGATTTGTTAAAGAACCGATTTTTAATTAGTTTGAACTGATAAGTTAATTAATGAATTTGCAGATACATAGCCAGGACATGTATTCCACACTCCACACTGGATGCTGGGATTTTGCAGGGAATACTCTTTAACGAAGGGATTGTGTGCCTGCCTGAAGCGCAGAATTCAGCAGAGCCGTATTATGGATCCCTAAATGGGGACTTCCATAGTTGCACAATTAAAGCAGAAAGACTCAATTTAAGGCATGCAAATGTTCTTAATTCTGCTCTGCCATGCCACTGTAAAGAAGGGACAGATGAATCTGATTATGGGTCCAGAAAGCTACAATTCCTCTCTAATACTGAGCTGACAGTTGCCTGTTAAGGCAGAGACAAGTCAGGATTTCCTCAGCAAACTGCCTGCACTTCTCCTAAGTACAACTTTAACTTCCCATTTCTTCCCTTTATACTGCTTAGCGCGGGGATAACTGCAAATCACTTTAATCTAATTTACCCCAAAATAGTGATGATACATCTCTCAGTATAAACTACTTCTTAACATAACATCTCTCTAGGAGTATCAAAACCACATATGATTTTTCAATTAAAGCAGAAACTCAACCTTTTCTGTCTGAGGAATGCTTTGTTATCTTTTCCTAAGCTTACAGCACCTGATGTGTGGATAAAAAATCCGTCTTCTGGGGATTTTCCGCTAAATCTATTATTTAAATCCCATTTATTAAGGTGCTTTGCTTCTGTGTCGGAATTTTCTTGGACACCTTTTTCCTGGCAAACACAATCATGGGCATGATGCACAGCCTGAGTTGTAGCCAAGCACACAGCCTTGCCTCAAGTGCAGCTGTGCCCATGTGCCAGCCCAGAACATCCTTGTGGGTTCTCAGCCAGGCTGGGACAGCACTCAGGGGCTTCTTTCTCCCAGTGTTCTCCCTCAGCCCAGCATGTATTTCTCAGACACAGGAAAGCAGAGCTGCACAAGCTCTGCTGGCAGCTCCAGCATCCCAATATTGCCTCCAGTGTGGCCTCTGGGAGGGCAGGGGAGCATCAGCCTGCCATAAAGGCAGGTGGCCAAAAAATTGCAGCTGCAACCCCACCTCATGGACCCTCAAGTGGGGATCTGCTGCCTTGTACCTCCAGGTAGAATCCCAGAATGGTTTGGCTTGGAAAGGACCTGAAAGCTCATCCTGTCCCATGCCTGCCATGGGGTCCCTTCCACCTTCCACGGTCCCAGGCTGCTCCCAGCCCCATCCAGCCTGGTCTTGGACACTTCCAGGGATCCAGGGGCAGCCACAGCTTCTCTGGGCACCCTGTGCCAGGGCCTCCCCACCCTCCTAGGGAACAATTCCTTCCCAATATCCCATCTAACACTGCCCTCTGGCAGTGGGAAGTTATTCCCTGTGTCCTGTCCCTCCATGCCTTGTCCCAAGTCCCTCTCCAGCTCTCCTGGAGCCCCTTTATGCTCTGGAAGATGCTCTAAGGTAAAAGCAGGGTAGATTCCAACATTGGGAGGTGGCCATTTCATTATTTGTTGGAGGTAGAAGGAAGCTCTTAGTTGTAGCAGTAAACCTCTCCCCGTCAGCAGAAATGTGTTGTGTGGTCATTAAAGTGTGGGTAATAGGTGCCCCATGGTTTGGGATTTTATTGCTTTGTAGTTTGCTCTGGAGAGTGTCATGTTTATACAATCTTAATGCTTTTAAAACCAAAGGTTTCTTGTTTTATGTAGGTAAAATACATGCTCACATACTTGTAAATTCTCCCACACCCTGGCATTTGCTCCTGAAATTCAGCTGCATCCTGAGCCCTGCACAGCTCCAGCCTCTTCACCAGGCACCCGGAGCAGGAGGAGCAAAGGCTCACCTGCATCCCAACTCACACCATCAGCCCCACAGTCAGAGGCATGGGCTCTCACTGGAACTTCCCCAGGACATGTCTTTATTGTCATCGCCCAAAGAGAGCCCATCCCAACGACTCAGCCGCTGTGATTTCTGACAGGGCTTTGATGCAACCGAAGGACTCGTTCATCATTGTGCAGGGAAAAGCTTTGTACCCGAATCTGGATGTTTTTGGAGCTCATGTTGTCCACAGTTGGTTTTCAGTGCATTCAGTCCATTGCAGAGATCCCCAGCCTGTGCTGCACCTCACACTGGTGCAGATCCTGTCGAGCGCTCAGGGCGCACGTGGTCCCGGCACAGGAGGGGCTGAAAGCGACCACAGCTGGAAAAGGAAGGAGCAGCTCAGTGCTGACAAGAGCAAATACAATCCAACACTTCCTTTCTATATAACTGTTGGCAAACATTTCTGATGAGCTTTAATGCCTCAGAGTGAAGCAAACAGACGACGACAGGGTCAGGAAGAGTGAAGTGGGGATTTATTTTTTTCTGCCAGTCTCACAAATATCTTTGCATATAGCAGTGATTATAAATAGCCCTTTGGCCATTTCCTGACTGTGGTTTGCCAACTCTTCCTTATTTATGGCAGTGATGAGGAGTGTTCAATGTTTTGCCCCGGCATGGGGCTCAACCTCAGTGTTTCAGGCACAGATTCCAAACTTCAGAGTGGGCAGTGGAACAGAGGGAACCCCTCATCCCTCAGGGATTACCTTTGGCCCAGATGACTGAATGCTGTGGTGGGATGAAGGGGATTGTGAGCTCTACATTTACTTAGGAAGACTGCTATCAATAATTTCCTCCTCCAGACTATTGAGCACATATCCCACAAAGAGGCTCCTTTGCTGGAATCAGCACAAGTGCCTCAGGCAGAATCCTCATCACCTTGCTGGGCTTTGCCTCCACTGTGTTGTATCTTCATCTTCAGGTGAGCTTTCATAGAATCATGGAATCTCCTGAGCTGGAAGGGAACAAGGACCATCAATCCAACTCCTCTGCCTGCCCAGCCCCCCAACAATGCCACCCTGTCCATCCCTGGCAGCGCTGTCCAAACGCTCCTGGAGCTCTGGCAGCCTCGGGGCCGTGCCCATTCCCTGGGGAGCCTGGGCAGTGCCAGCACCCTCTGAGGGAAGAACCTTTCCCTCATCTCCAACTTAAACCTCCCCACTTTCCCAAAACGGAGTTAGCTGTGAACTGTAAGGCCCTTCCAGAGGGTAAGTGACATCTCCCCTTGACTCATTTGCCCAACAGCCTGTCCTTGCTACCAACATCTCTGACCCCTCAGCTCGAGCAGAAGTCCAGGCTGCAGCAAGCAAACTCCAGGACACTCCACCACCTCTTGATGGATGCTGTGCAGGCTTTGACACTCACACAGAGTAGCAACATGTGCTGCCTGCCTTGCAACCAGCCTATGGGGAATACATGAGAATACAGCACAGTAAAAGATTCTCAAGCCTGCAGAACCAGCCCTTGCGTGTATGTGCATTGTCATGATCTTTAATCATATTATCACTTAGGATTCCTGCAGCCAGGACACCCTTACCAGCTCGTGGGAGGTGGGTGCCCTACCAGGAATCTGCTCCTGTTTCCTACCAGGATGGCATTCCCAGTCTGAGATGACTACAGAGCTTCCCTGGGAAGGTGAAAGCATTGCTGCTGCTTCATCTTAAGGGTAGTAAAGGAGGGAGAAGTCACTGAGTTACCTCTGGTAAGCCCAGTGCCACGCAGGTGCTGATATCCCAGGAGGAATTCAACCTTTTCAGGCTGGGAATCCCACAGAGGTGTGAGCACCACTGTCCTCTCTGCCTGCAGACACAAGAAACTGGAATAAGAAAAGTGATTGAAGTGAGTGAAGTTGAATGGAAAGTGTGTTCTGAAACGTGGTGTGGAGAGCTCCTGGCTGCAATGGGCCTATCAGTAGTTGTTACCCAGGGAAGGTCTGAGAGCACTTCAAAATAAGGATGTGAGTTTTCAGGCTTTGATCGCTGATCGTGAGGAAGTTTTGAGAGACAAAGCCAAAATCTGGTACCAGCCAGGACAGGAGAGCCCATTGGATGCTATCAGAGTGGCAAGACTGGCACGGCTAAAACATCTGTCCCAAATAAGTGACCTCATCAGAAGTGACTTCAGCCTGAGTAACCTGATGGGTATCTCATTCTGCCAGGAGTAAAACATGCTTGGAATTTCCTAGACCTAATCCATAGAAATTTCCTAATCAAGGATGTCTTGATTTGTAGAATTTCTGCATTAGACGTCACCCCATTGGAGGAAAAGGGGCTGTCCCTCAGGCAGGAGGGGTCACCAATGATGGTGTTTGTTGTGTGTAAACAGCACAAAATCCGCAGCAGGAACACAGGTAGGTTTTAAGGGCCAGTTTCACAAAGCCAAGACCAACCAGCAGCCAAATCTCTAAGGAGGGAGGTTTTGAACTCTGAGATCTGACCCAGAACTGGGAACTCTCCCCCGTGGACCCTCAAGCCCTCCACCCAGAGTGACAATGTGTTTGCTGGGCAGACAAAGCAGACTGCAAAGCCATTGCAAAAACATGCATGACAAAGATCTCGTTGGGGTCTCTGTGAGTTTCACAGTTGCCACTCCTTTTCTGATTCTGCATTTCATGTCTCCATGACCAGAAGAAATGGGAAATTTGGGCTGAGGAAGCTTGGAGACCTTAAACATTCTCCTCCCAGAGGGAAGAGAGTCCTCAAGAGAAGGTGAAGATATGATTTATCCACATGGTTCGTGAACGTGGGAGGCAGGAGGCTTTTCCATGTTACAGATGGATCAAATGGAAGCAAAACAGGGTCAGACTTAAAGTGAGAAGGTGGCAAATGGTTGGCTAAGTCACCATGAGGCTGTGATGGGTTCTCCAGTGCTGAAGATGTTTCAAAGCACCTAGGGATGGCTTGAAATATGCCCTCAGACATCATGGGACACAAGACAGCAGGCATCTTTTACCTCCAGGCTTTAGCTTTTGGAGGTCAGTGAGCAGGTTTCCAAAGAAAAAGGGATGTTGAAGGTATCTCTATGCTCCTCCTCATCCTGCAAACGCCCTGTCAAAACGGCATTTTCCCCCAAACCATCCTCAAACGTTATTTGTTAAACACCAAATTTTGCTTTAGTATGCTCCACGGGGGATTCCTTCTGGCTGCTCTTCATGCCAGCGCTGGGGCTGAACGCCCCATGAGTGGTTTCTGCTTCTTGACTTCCCACATCCCTTCTAAGCTCATTCGGAAAACATCTTCCCTTGCCCAACGTCTCCACCAATTCCCCTGCCCCTTTGTTTTTATTTAGCTCTGTAATTACATTATCTGACCGTACAGCGATTTGGAATGAAATCTGCATAAAAGATATTAAGAAAAATAAATCCATGTTTTGCAATATCTTTGAAGTTATCTTTAGACTGGGCAACAAGAGCAAAATCAGCGTTTGGCTCTCCACAAATCCTTAGTTTTGCAGAGCTCTTGGGAAAGAGGGTTTCATGGGCTGGGGCAGGAAAATTCACAAGTTCAGATTATTTTATTAATACTATTAATAACTGTTTTTGGCACTGCTTCACAAGGGAGAAAACACCAGGTATGCATGAGATGTAATTATGTTTACAGTTAATGCTGCGTGCTTTCCAGGGGAAGAAAAGCAATGATTTTTTTCCCTTTCTTTTTGGAGGAAATTAACGAAGTTTGTTGATGAAATTAACAAAGTTTGCTGAGCGGCAATGAGCGTTGTGAGCACGTGGTGAGGAAAAGCTCTTTGTGGAGGGACAGGGTGTCCCTGTTTTGTGTTATCGCAAAACAACTCTCAAACACGGGGAGACCAAGAGCTGGGAGCTTCGAGGCTAAAAGGGCAGGGCGTGATTTCAGCCCTGGCTGGGCTGTGGGGGGAAGAAAGAGTTGGGGGAGAGGAGGCAGGGGTGATGCTGCCCAAGGCATTCAGACAATCGTGGAATTCAGACTATCCTGAGATGGAAGAAACCAACAAAAATCATCGAGTCCAACTCCTGTCCCTGCCCAGACACCCCAACAATCCCACCCCGGGCATCCCTGGCAGCGCTGTCCAAACGCTCCTGGAGCTCTGGCAGCCTCGGGGCCGTGCCCATTCCCTGGGGAGCCTGGGCAGTGCCAGCACCCTCTGGGGGAAGAACCTTTCCCTGATCTCCAGCCTGAGCCTGCCCTGGCCCGGCTCCAGCCGTTCGCTCGTATCCCTTCTGGCGGGCCATCGTCCCCTCTCATCCCGTGTCCCCTCGGATCCCGCTTCGTCCCTAGACCCTTCCCCTCGCACTCAATGAGGTGTATGAGGTGTACGAGCCCTGGGGAAGCCGTGCGGGACCCGGGCTCTCCCCGCAGCTCC